>ML338630.1:0-49367 GCA_005239505.1 Nicotiana paniculata
CGGGTCGCCAAGCCAAACTGATGAATTATGCTTCTCTAAAGCATAGTACCAATCTCCTCCAGGTAGCAGTTGGATTCTTGGAAATGGTTTAGCATCACAACCAGACATGGACATAAATCCACAGTCAGATTGTGTGGAAAGAGTGAAAGGAAAGCTCAGGTTAGTAAGATTTCCACATGAAAATGACATTGGACAGGTTGAATCACTTCTGCCCTTTGTCTGAACTAAGTAACAGGTCAGAATAAAGCATACAAAAGAAGTGAAAGTCATATTAAATCCTCCTACTGGCCAATGATCAAACAGACAAATTCCCATCTCAAGAAGATATGAACTCAGTTGTTCACTGCTTTTAATTGTTAGTGGAGTTGGAAAAATTGTGATAAACGTATATTAAGTGCTGTGAGGTGAATTTTCAAAGCACCTTCTTGTTAATGGAAAGACTTAAAGTCTTGCAGCAACAATTAGACTTCACTGTCAAGTCCTGTGAAGAGACTGATTTGATGTTCCTTTTATTTAATATGAGATAAATTTTAACTTATATAACTAATCAGACTCAATAAATTAAGTAACAAGCTAATTGATTCTTGGAACTTCAATTGGATACAATACAAAACAGAGAATGTCCAGAGAGTAAGTAAAGAAGAATCTTCATAAAAACCTGACGCCATGGGCAATTGAATCACTGAAAAGCTAAGTAGAAACTAGAAAGAGTAAATCCTGGTAAAGAAATGGATGACCAAGAATTGTACAACTAAGACTTAGACATTGGAAAAGTCTCCCCCACACACTCAGGACTTAATGCCCGAGTAACGGAGGCGGATCCAAAATTCGAAGGTTGCGGGTGTCACTATTTTATGCATATAATATATCTACTACTAGCTACAAAAATCGAATAGGAAAGATTGGTCGATTCAGTTAGTTTTTGATTAGTTCGAATTAGGTCTTTCACTCACAAAGAAAATTTGAAATATATTCAAAAAAGTTTGCAAACAAAAAATAAAATTTCATGAAACGATGATAAGAAACTAAAACAACTATTGATCAAACCAGCTCGTTTTTTTTTTAAAATCCAATACTAGAAGATATTGTTCAAATTATACTCCAATATAGTAATAAATTTCGTGTCATTAAAAAGAGAAAATTTATATGCCAAGTAAAATCAATTTAAGTTACCTAACAAAAAAAGTTGCTCATAAAGTAACACATAATAATAGATAATGAGAACTGTATAAAGAACTTTAAAAAAATAAGAAGATAGATAGCATATAAAAGGAAGAACGTGCATCCGTAATGCCTCCAAAGCCTTTAGACGGGGCGCTTAACCAGTGGCACCAGAGCGTACTCTTTGATGTATAGGTGTCATTCTAACAATATATTAGCTTTCTCACAGCTATCTTCTATAAATACTAAAAAATTTATCGAAGCGAGCGGATGGCGTGGCATCCCTACCTCATAAGGTAGATCCGCCCCCGGTAACGGTGGCCTGACATTGACAAATGCAACGATATGGATCAATGAGTCTGGCTCTGATACTGTTGAAATATTGTTTCTTTCAGTTACTACAGTAACTATTTAGCGGAATAAATTACTTAGTTTTAGGATAAATTTTAATTTTAAATTTCTATTAGATTGTTTAAGTTAACTGAAATATTTAGGGTTTTTGAATTTTGAATTATGTGGATTTTTTGTTCCTAATTGGCTATTTAAAGTCTTGTTAGGCTTAATAAAATTATTGAGAGACTTTTTCAATCAATACTTTAAATCTTTTTCCCGTCGCATCTTTTAAAAAATCAACAGATACTTGGGACCCCAAAAACTAGCTCATGAGGGAAGCATCGTATAAGGACACCACAACCCATTTCCTCAACCAATGCAAGACTTAACAAATTCCAATTATTTTCTGCATTTACCCGTCTTTCTTAGGTGATGGGCAACGTCTAAGGACTTCATTGTTCAGGGAATTCTTTTTCCATATATTTGACCTATAATGTTGTTAGAGGATTTTGGAAATTTCTCAGAAGGTAAGACTAAGAGAAAAAAAAAGCATTCAAAACACTTTGAGGAAATTTTCCACTTGTATGTATGTTGGAAGTAGAATTCATTATAGCAATAGCTGAAATTCAACCTGTAAAGACAAATTTTCTTTGATCCAAAATGATGGTTATGTTTCCTTTTCTGGTAGTCTTTTTCTCTTTTGATATGACACTCACAACTTGTGACACATTGACTAACTTGTAGTATATTTATACATTTTTCATATTTTAATTTAAATTTATAGAGCATATCAGTTGATCAAATATGAGCATTTCCTTTCTGTTTGAGCTTTGTTATGTTGTAACATGATCACATATATATGGATGATGATAGTTTCTTGACACAAGTTTAATGGACACTCTTGGTGTGGATGGTAGATTTAGCTAACGTTGGTGAATTTAAATTGTAACGACCCGATTTGTCGTTTTAAGAATTTACGCCACGTTCAACGACTTAAGGTCTCAAGCAACTTCATAATATATATTATGACCTGCGTGTACGGTCGAGTTTGATTTTCGGAAAATTCGAAATTTTGATTGAAAGAACAACTTTCATTTTTGAAGCTTAAATGAAAAGAGTTGACCGGAGTTTGACTTTTGAACAAAGGACTCCGGAATGAAATTTTGATGATTCCAATAGCTTCGTATGGTGATTTTGGATTTGAGCGTATGCTCGGATTTGGATTTGGAAGTCTGTAGGACAATTCGACGCATTTTGGCGAAAGTTGGAAAATAGAAGATTTTTGGAAAGTTTGACCGGGGAGTTAGACTTTTTGATATCGGGATCGAAATTCAATTTTAAAAATTGGAACAACTCCATTATGTGATTTATGACTTGTGTGCAAAATTTGAGGTCAATCGGAATTGATTTGATAGGTTTCGGTATCGAACGTAGAATTTTGAATTTGTTAGTTTTGAATAGGCTTGAATTTGGGTGCGATTCGTGTTTTAATGTTGTTCAATGTAATTTTAGGCATTAACTAAGTTTATGTCATATTATGGGACTTGTTAGTATACTTGGTTGGGGTCCCATAGAGCTTGGATGGGTTTTAGAAGAGTTTTTGGAAGAGTTTGGTGTTTTGAGCATGAGCATGTAATGATCCAAAGGTTCATTTTCATTTTTAGAGATCGGAATTCTATTTCGAGACTTGCGAGAGTTTGATAATGAATTATAGGAATGATCTGGAAAGTTTGGTCTAATTTCATCAAGTTGCAATTAGATTTTTAGCGCGAAACATGAGTTAAATGTTTAACAAGCGAAACTGCTATCATATTGAGAAAATGAACTTCAAATTGAGTTTCGATTGAAGGAAGAGGTTCGTATTATTATTTGTGACTCATAGGAACAAGAATCGTTGAATTCCGAGTTCGTATGGTGGAGTTAGAGCCTTTTTAGTGAAAATAAATATTGTTGGTGCAATAGGATCTGGTGCGCACCTTTAGCGACCAGATTTGGCACTTTTAACGACGAGAATTGGGCTTTTAGTGACTAGAATCGTGTTTTTAATGAGCAACCTTATTTTTTTTTAGCTCGTTTTAACATTTTTGGACGAAAAGAACGCGGCTTGGGGCGATTTTTGAGCGAGAAATCATGGGAAATATTGAAGTAAGTCACTTGTGATCATTTCTACTCCATAATATTGAATTATCATCGAATAATCTGATTAAATTACATATTTTTTAGGTGTAAATTGGGGATTTGGACCTGGGGATTTGAAAATAAGATTTGAGGATTTGGAGGCCGAATTGTTATCGGAATTTAGTAATTTTGGTATGGTTGGACTCGTGGTTTAATGGGCATTCATATATCGTAACTTTCTTCAGATTCCAAGACGTGGGCCCTACATGCAATTTTTGAGTTAATTTCAGATTTTATTGGAAAATTTAGTATTTTCATATGGGATTGATTCCTATAATTTGTGTTGACTGTATTGAATTATTTTTGGCTAGATTCGAACCATTTGGAGTTGGATAATCAAGGAAAAGGTCTACTATTGGATTGAGATAGCGTGATTTGAGGTAAGTATCTTGTCTAACCTTGAGTGGAGGAATTACCCCTTAGGCATTGAGTCTTATGTGAAAATCATGTGAATGAAAACCATGTACGCGAGGTGACGAGTACGTACTTGATTTATATGTGCAAATTATATCGTTTAAAATTTATAGACACCCTTATGTATTAAAGTGAAAAAAATTGTTGGAACTTACTAAATCGTTGATTTGTCATGCCTTATTCCTTGTTTGTCGAGTTTGTATTTATAAGATAATTTGGTGTAAATTTTCATTTGGAGTTTCATGTGAATTCCGTGTGTTTGTTGATTTGTTATTTCTTGAAAATAATTATATTATGTATTTTCCCATTTATAAATAATTAATTAAGTATGTTTAAATTGAGGTATTAATATATTTATCAAAAATACGGATTAAAGAAGGTGTCGTCTTATGCTGAGTTAATTTTCTATCTTTGTTATTGTTATCGAGGTTTTATGTACTTTGTGTGGAGCCTTGAGCTATTTGCTGTGAAATTAATTGATTTTGTTGTATCCTTGGAATTGGTTGTGGCCTATTTGGAATTGGTTGTGGCCTATGGGCAATTTATAATATGAATTGCTGTTTTGTGTTGTCGTGGTAATATCCGTGTAAACTGTTGTGTGATTTGGTTTGCCGTTATTCGACGGATAATGATGGCATTCCACTGTTGATATTATGTGGATATAAATGTGGCATTTCACTGTGGTTATATTTTGGAATATTGTCTGGGCGGAGAGATAAGGGTAACTATTAAACGGAGCTATAAGGGAGGCTAATATATGAGCTATAAGGGAGGCTAATATAGGAGCGATAAGGGTGGCTATTATAGGAGTGATAAGGGTGGCTATTGTCAGAGATGATATATGGTGATGTGGGGATATTGTATTGGTGATTTTATGTGATGTTGGGATTTCCTAGTAATTTTTTTTATATATTGTGTAATTTATTTATAAATCCAGTAAATTTGATAATAGTTAGATATATGTTGAAATTATGAGCGTGAGGATATAGCCGAACGAATTATGATATACGCACGAGGTTCCGGGAATAAATGATGAACTTATATTTGGAGGACTTGATTAATTGGTCGTACTTGTATTCATTATTTGCGCAATATTTATAGTGTTCGTGTTGCCCTCGTGTTTATATCATTGAATGATTATTGTTGCCATCATTGTTATTTGTTTCCTATTATTTTTGTATGCTATATTGCACAAGTTATTAGACTAGTGAGTGTCTTGACTATACCTCGTCACTACTCCACCAAAGTTAGTCTTGATACTTACTGAGTATCACTGTGGTGTACTCATACTACACTTTTGTACAGAGCCAGGTATTGGAGATATCAGACTCGGACAGAGTTATAGTGTCATCGCAAGGATTCAAGGTAGAGCTGCTTGATCGTCGCAGTCCCTTGGAGTCTTTCCCTTTTATAGTACTGTCAATTATTATTCGAGCAGTATTGCATATTTGATTTCCTTGAGATCATTTCATTTATTCAGTTAGAGTTCGTGACTCAGTATTACCAGTCTTGGGAGGTTGTATGAAATGAAACTCGAAACTAATTCTAATATCTAGTTGCCCAGGGTCTGGAGTCACAATTCACGAACTACTAAAGAATACTACAAGTATTTGGCTGAAAGAAATATATATCTGTTTTGAATGAAATAAAACAACAATCTAAATAATGTAGAGAAGACTCCAGGAATCTGCGGACGCCAGTAGATCTACCTCGTGTCTCCGTACGAATGCTCAGCTACTACTCGATAACTCAACTCTGGCCGGAACCTGGATCTGCACAAGAAGTGCAGAGTGCAGTATCAGTACAATTGACAACATGTATTGGTAAGTACCGAGCCTAACCTCGACGAAGTAGTGACGAGGCTATGGCGGGACATTTATAACATAACCTGGATACAATGTATAATAAAGCAAGAAGGGAATAATAAATTAATTAAACAGTAACTTGCAACAATTAATAAAACAACTCGGTTAACTTTTCCATATCTCAGCTATAACCAATCCTCACGAAAATTTCCAAGTTTCAATTTAAAATAACGGTAAAAGCAGAGTATGGGAACAATAGAATAAAACAGTAAGTTTTCCAGTCTTTATCATATAATCAGTAAAACATGAATATCCTCCCTTATTGCTCCTTGTTGCGGCGCGCAACCCGCTCCTTCCTGTCCACCCTTATTGCTCATCCCTATATATATCACCCTTATATCTCCTGTTGCGGCGTGCAACCCGATCCCACCTGTCCTCCCTTATTACTCCTTGTTGTGGCGTGCAACCCACTCCCACCAGACAATCACATCTCTTTATTTATAAAAAGATTTCACAATTTAGGTTAAAGTCTTTCACCATATTTATGTCTCAACAGTTGTAAGCAGAAAGCTGTACTATTCATGAACTTCATCAATTATCATTTCATAATGACACCAATCGGAGTGTATCGTAAAACACTATGAACCAGCTCAACCCTTTTTGTACCACAATGAAGCCAAGGGATCAACTAACACTTCCAAATACGTGAAACAATATTTAACAACAAGTTCACGAAAACAAGTAGACATGGAGGCATCGAAATCACGAAAACATTCAAGACAGGAATATAGTGAATTGGAACCGGGGAAGGGATCATGTTAAACAGTTAATTTGGTGGTGCATAGATACCGTCACCTCACCTATACACCACATACGAGAAATTTCACATAGCATTTAAGTTGGAGATTCCCATTCCCTCAAGTCAAGGTTAAACCAAACACTTACCTCAATTTCGCAAGCCACTCACTGCTCAATCACATCATTTCCTTTAGAATTTGCCTCTAACCCGCTCGAATCTAATCATAATTGGTTCAATATCATCAATTATTGCTAAAGGAATTAACTTTAATGAAAAACTATGACTTTCCTATGTCCTCCTATCAAAAGACAAAAATTGACCTCGAGCCCGCTTGGTCTAAACTCGAGGTTCGGACTAAAATCTGTTTATACATTCTTCCCCGAGCCCGGATATACAATTAGTTTTGGAATCCGACCTCAATTCGAGGTCTAAATTCTCAAATTTTGAAATTTCTAAGTTCTACCCTAAAATCCCAAATTTTACCATGAAATATCTAGGTTTTTGGTTGAAATCTTGTAAAAAGTTGTAAAGGATTGAAAGAATGTAGTTAGGGGTCACTTACATATGATTTGGAGAAGTTTGAGTCTTTGAAAAATCGTCTATGGAGGTTTAGGGTTTGAGAGAATTGAAAAATGGGTGAAAATCCGTCTAAAATCCCACTTAACAGGCTGCGGTTATCGCAAATGCGATCAGGGGTTCGCAATTGCGAACCCTACGAAATTACTACTGCCTTCGCATTTGCGACTTCTGGGCTTGCTGGGCAGTCTTCGCATTTGCGAGGATGTCCTTCCCAGGCCTGGTTCGCATTTGCGAACAAAAATATCGCATTTCCCAGATCTATCAGCTTCGCAACTGCGGAGCCTGATCTCGCAATTGCGAGATCAGAGGCCTGGTGACAGACACCAGATGCACCAGCTGAGATTTCTAAGTTCTAAACACTCCGTAGCCTACCCGAAACTCACCCGAGCCCGTCCAAGCCAAACATGCAGGCAAGTCTAAAAATATCATACGGACTTGCTCGTGCGATCAAATCACAAAAATAACATTTAAAACTACGAATTCAACCTCAAAACTCATGATTTTCTCAAAAACACTTAAATTTCACTATTTTCTCAACCGGACATCCGAAACACGTCAAATCAATTCTGATTCTCACCAAATTTCACAGATAGGGCTTAAATATCATAACAAACCTGTACCGAGCTCCGGAACTAAATACGGTCCCGATACCAACGATTTCAAACATTAATTCATTTCTTTATTTCCTTAAAAATTCAGCAAAACAATTTCTTCAATAATTGATTTCTAAAGCTAGGGACCTCGGAATTTAATTCCGGGCATATGCCCAAGTCCTATATATTATTGCGGACCTCCCGAGATCGTCGGAACACAGATCCAAGTCCGTTTGCTCAAAATGTTGACCCGAGTCAACTAAAACTAAATTTTAAATTCCAAGATTATTATTTCTAATATTTTTTCACATAAAAACTTTCCGGTTTCACGTTCGGACTGCGCACGCAAATTGAAGTAATTAAAATTAGTCTTTTTAATGAGCTCGGAATGGAGTCTTAATTTATAAGATGAACATTTTGGGTACTTAAAAATAAAAGTGTGTCATAGAACGAGACAGAGGGAGTAATAAATTGAAGAGTTGAAGAAAAATAGGGGCAACAGTACCAGTCTTTGCTAAAAGTTGACAACAAAATGAGAAGACTACACAAATAACAACTGACAGATCAACAAACAAAGACTAGCTAGGTCAATTATTCTGCTATTGATGAATCTACCTCTGATTTAGGCTTTTAACTGTCATTCTGCAGTGATCAGCAACGTCTAAGGAATTGGAGGTATTGAGGAAGCAAACAAAAGAAGAAGACTAATAATTAAAAGAAGAAGACTAAGATATATGGAATCATCCCATGCTCAAACAAAAATGAAGACTAGATATTAACTTAATTGTTCAGTGGGATTTTTTTTATGTGCTCATTATTTTCCACTCAATCTTATGCTGCATATTTTATGTCAAGGTTGTTAGGTATTTCTCATTCAAAACACTGTTAAGAAATTTTTTCAGAAAAGATAAAACTCTTGTAGCAACAGCTGAAATTCAACTTGTAAAGATGGAGGGCAGCCCGTTGTCACTAAGCTCCCGCTATGCGCAGGGTACGGAGAAGGGCCGGACCATAAGGGTTTATCGTACGTAGCCTTACCCTGCATTTCTGCAAGAGGCTGTTTATATTTGTGAAGGATAATTTTCATTCACTTTTCTTGATTTAGATCCTACCAGCACTTCTAAAATTCCCCCTATTACGCAAATCGCTGATCTTTTTTAGTGATAAATCATTAAGAAAAACATGAAATTTACAGCTTCCCACACTCAAGGACATCTAAACACATTGGATACCAGCTTTTGCTAAAATTCCATAACAAAATGGACTACATGGATAATAACTGACATATCGACAAATAAACACTAGACCAGTTCTACTACTGATGAATCCACCTCTGATCTTGAGGGAGAATATAGGTAAGGCTTGGGAGGCCAACTCAATTGGCGAACTCTGTTAATGGATCTTTCCTCATAGATAAACTTTTCAAGAGATCCATTTGGCATGAATTCATAAACGAGAGCTCTTCTGCGACCCTCAAAACAAAATCCCACAAGGCTAACGATGTTAACATGTGATGTCTTGCTAATACTTGCAACCTCGTTAATGAATTCTTCACCACTAGTGCCTTTTCGATTCGCAAGCTTCACTGCCACATGCTTCCCGTTATGCAATCTTCCTTTGTATACATTACCACATCCTCCTTGGCCTAGTTTGTTTTTGAAGTGACTGGTGATTCTTTTGATTTCTGAATAGCTGTATCTCTTTGGAGCATATGACCCATAATTCATTAGAAATGCTTCAATATTTTGGTGATCCTCACCACTAGAATCCCAAAATCTAAGGTATTTGTACCACAAAATCTTTTCTCTGAAGTAGAAGAGTAAAACCAACAGTCCAATACAAGAGAACAATGTACCTGTGGACAAAAATGAAGTCATGACCATAAGAAAATATAAATTTATTCATAAACTCCTATAGCACTCTTTGGAAAATATATAGTGTGTGTTATAGACATGTTCAAAAAATAAAAAAGAATCAAAACAGCAAAAGGGAGAAAAGGAGAAAAAGGTATCGGTGAAAATTTCGCGGTCACTGTTGGAGAGAAGAAAAAAGAAGATGAGTTACCTGTGGCTATAATGAACCAGGGTGTCCGGAGGTGACCCCTTTTTGATGTATCTGCTGCTGTTATATTGCTAACATCTGCAATACTAACACTTGTGAGTTTCAGATTATTAAACTTATGTCTGGTTAAGTGAAAGTCAATTAATGATAGAACGAGAGTGAAAATTTAATTGGAACTGAGATAGCTTGAAGTATGGAAGTATATTTGATCCAATAACAGTGATCGCTTTATCTTTCTAGTGATCTAGTGATGCGGGAAGGGAATGATAATTAGACTCCTGCAGAAGTTCGGGAGCATCGGCATCTAATATGATCCATCCCGGCTCATAACAAGTACGGAGGTTCTTGTAAGTTGGTCAGTAAGATTTCCACATATAAAAGACTCTGGCCTGAACTAAGACGAGAATATGACAGAGAATGATGCAAATAGAAGAAAAAACAAAGTCATATTGTATCCTATGGCATGAAGAGGCAAGCTAACTGAAGTTTTTTTTTTCTTCTTCAATTTTTACTCTAGCTCACCGTAAGCTAGAGCATTTCCTGTACTTTCTACGGTTAAACCTTTCTATAAGAGCCTCATTTGTTCCAAATTTTTTTGGCTGTTAGAGCGAAGTTTTGTTATAGAGAATATATAGTATAACATAGCATGAAAATTTATATAGCGATATGTTATAGAGAGGTCTGACTGTACAATCTAAAAGTGGCCGGATTATGTTATTACATATTGTCAATTTCTGAAGTGGAATAAGAAAAAGGTCCTTAAGAAATTATAACTTGATCTTGAGAATGGAGCACATTATATATGGAGATATCTACCTGTGTGACAAAGAAACTTGTTGGTAATATCAGTCTGGCATTGACCTCCACTATAGTGGCATTGGTAACAGTTATCGGACAGCTTCCATTCTACTAGAAAATAGGGAACTAACAAGNACACCTCGTTAATGAATTCTTCACCACTTCCTTTTAGTATATTTAGGACCTTCACAGCCACATGACTTCTATTATGCAGACTCCCTTTGTATACGGAACCAAATCCTCCTTGACCTAGTTTGTTTTTGAAGCCACTGGTGATTCTTTTGACCTCTGAATAGCTGTATCTCTTTGGAGCATATGACCCATAGTTCTTAAAAAATGCTTCAATATTTTTGTGATCCTCAGCATAAGATTCCCAAAACCTGATTTTGTTGTACCACACAATCTTTTCTCTGAAGCAGAAGAGTAAAACCAACAGTCCAACAGTCAACAAAACTGCACTTGTGAAGAAAATAATGAAGCCATGCACCATCAGAGAATATAAACTCATTCTGAAAGTCCTACAGCACTCTTTGGGTTGTATATGTGGACTAAAAAGAATAAGAAGTTCGAAAGAGCGAAGGGAAAGAAGGTAACTGAGAAATTTTCCTGGCAGTTACAGTTTTAGAGAAGAAAAAAGAAGATGAGATACCTGTGGTTAGTATGAACCAGGTTCTCCGACGGTAGCCTGTTTTTGATGTTCCTGTTGCAGATTTCTTAGTTAGATAATTTGTAGCTTTGAAGAACACCCCAAAGAGTGGCTGAAGCTTAGGGTGCCATGCAGGTTATAATTAAACGCCTCGGCTTAAGCACAATTTTACAAGCAGTAATATTACTTAATGAAAAAAACTTTGGACAAATAGATTCCGTTCTGCGGCCTGACTAAGGTGAGAAATACTGACACAGAAAGAGACAATTTTTTTTTTTAAAAAACAAAGTCATATTGAATCCTACTGCAGATGAGGCAAGGTTTGTCAATTTTTGGTCCAGCTCTCATACTATCAAGTCCCATAAGTTGGAACATTTTCTGTGTTATTTCTACTATTTAAAAACAGGGAATAATGTTATCTACTTGTCACATATTATGGATTTGTGATATGGAATAAGAAATGTTAACTTAATTTGAGAATGGAGTATATTATATTGAAATGTCTTACTTTTGTGACAATAAAATTTGTTGGTTTTATCAGTCTGGCATTGACCTCCATCTCCACCATAGTGGCATTGGTAACAGTTATCGGACAGCTTCCATTCTACTAGAAAATAGGGAACTAACAAGTTGAACAAATCGTCATCATATGATCTCGAGTCAATTGGCAATTTAATAAGCGAACAGTTAGCAGTAAGATCGTCTGCTAGAATGTCTTCTTCATCAACTCCATCAAGCTTGTAGTATAAGGTGAAGCCATAACAACGATCATACACTTCATAATGATCTTTCATCTTCTGCGTAATGTTAGCGATATTATGAGTGGTACTGTTACATTTGAAGATATTTCGAAGTGAAAGAGTAGTGAAAGAAATAGAAGGAGAGTTTGGAAGGGAGAAATTTTTGTTAAAAGCCTGGCAACTGCGTTGCGTCAACATCCTTTGAAGCTCCGGGTCGCCAAGCCAAACTGATGAATTATGCTTCTCTAAAGCATAGTACCAATCTCCTCCAGGAAGCAGTTGGATTCTTGGAAATGGTTTAGCATCACAACCAGACATGGACATAAATCCACAGTCAGATTGTGTGGAAAGAGTGAAAGGAAAGCTCAGGTCAGTAAGATTTCCACATGAAAATGACATTGGACAGGTTGAATCACTTCTGCCCTTTGTCTGAACTAAGTAACAGGTCAGAATAAAGCATACAAAAGAAGTGAAAGTCATATTAAATACAAACAATTTCCTATCTCAAGAAGAGGAAGACCAGATATGAATTCAGTTGTTAACTACACTTGTGTTTAAAAGTACATTGTCTTTGGAAAAATTGGCAGAAACGTATATTATGTGCTGTGAGGGAATTTTCAAAGCACTTACTTTTCACTGGAAAGACTCGGAAGTCTTCCATCAATAATTAGACTTCATTATCAAGCCGAGTGAAGAGACTGACTTGATATTTCTGGGATGACTTCATGTTAAGTGATGGGTTTGCCGGAGTCCGGAACCAAATAATGTCCTTTTGGACAAAAAGAACAGTAATATGTGTAACAAAAAAAAAGTTACAATGCTATATATAACGTAGAAATTCTCCGCGCTATACTTTAACGGTATTTTGACCGTTAAAATATAGCGCGGTACAAAACTGCGTTATTTATGTATAGCGCGGTACAAGACTGCGTTATAGTATAAGATTTTAAAAATCCGCACTATACATGTAAATGCCGGATGGTCCAATGGTTAAGGGGTACGTTAGAAGTTTGCTTTTGGCCTTGAGGTGTTGGATTCAGATCCCTACACCAATATTCCTTTATTTTCCTCCTTCTTTTTTATTTTTTATTTCTATTCATTATTTTATTTAAGTATTTAGATATATTTTCCTATTTCTTTTTCATTTTTCATTGATTTTCCATAAATTGATTGTAAGGAGCGAGTTTTTCGCTCATATTCCCGCGGAAAAGTATCTATTTGGATTTCCCCAAGTGATATGGCTAGTAGATTTGGGGCTATTTACTGTAAATCAATTTTTTCCGGCCATCAACTGTTAAGTTTATAGCAATGAATGGACAAGTATTAGGAAAATATTTAATTAACTTCTGGAATGAAATTTTTATTTAAAAGAAATTCCAAAATCGCCAAAGACATTTTACGGAAAAGCCCTTTGCCTAATAGAAAAGCTTATTTTGAAAAATCACATTTTTGGCAAAAAAGAATATCTAAAACAAACGTGTGACTTTATAATCACCTAGCATTTGAAGCAAACCGTAAGTCTCAAAAATCAGAAAAAATAAGGGGAAAGTATAAATCAAACTTTTAAAACAAAATTAATACAATGAGATTAAATAATATTTAGATATAACCTATTTCTTTTCATTATTTTGTTTAAAAAATCTACCTTCTCTTCCCTTCCCCTTTTAAAACATAAGTAAATGGTGGTCCTCCACAAAAAAACAAAGCTAAAAATAAAAGCAAGCTACTAATAGGAATTGGCATTTAATAAATTTATATTTTGATACGCGGTGTTACCGTGTTGACATACTGGTCTATAATACATGTATTTTATTTTTTTGTGGAGGACCACCATTTACTTATGTTTTAAAAGGGGAAAGGAAGAGAGGGTAGATTTTTTAAACAAAATAATGAAAAGAAATGAAAAATGAAAAATGAAAAATGAAAAAAAAAAAAAGGAAAATAAAGGTTATATCTAAATACTTAAACAAAATAATGAAAAGAAATGAAAAATGAAAAAGAAATAGGAAAATATATCTAAATACTTAAACAAAATAATGAATAGAAATGAAAAATGAAAAAGAAAGAGGAAAATAAAGGAATATTGGTGTAGGGATCCAAACCAACACCTCAAGGCCAAAGCAAACTTCTAAAGTACCCCTTAACCATTGGACCACCCAACATTTACATGTATAGTGCGTATTTTTAAAATCTTATACTATAACGCAGTCCTTTACTGTGCTATACATAAATAACGCGGTTTTGTACCGCGCTATACTTTAACGGCCAAATACCGCTAAAGTATAGCGTGGAGAATTTCGGCGTTATATATAGTATTGTAACTTTTTTTACACATATTAATGTTCTTTTTGTCCAAAAGGATCCGGACTCGGGTTTACCGTATCTTAGCTTTATGTTTTGGTGATCTAACAAACTTACTGTCAAAGAACCAGATAAGGAACCTGACACACTTGGTACACAACTCAAATCAACGGACTCCAGCCAATGTGAGTTGCTATGACTTCAGAAGATAAAGAATTAACTCAGGGACCTGATCCCTTGGAGTTTCCCTGACAGCATTACAAAGTCAACTCTACACTTGAAAAGTGACTGTCTGCACTGTACACGAAACAGTGCAACAGTCACTTCTCATTGGGAAAGGCTTTGTATCAGCCAAGTGTTGACATCATCCATGTGATGTCATCAAAAGGGTATTAACAAAGAACATTACAATAAAACATCATCGGAACACTTGAGAAATGATTTAAGCACTCCAACCGTTCATCTTTCAAGCATTCAAGTCTCAAGTGCATCAAGAACAAAGAACAACACTACTACGAACCAGTTCCTATAGCAAGTATCTTGTATGTCCTTAGTTGAGTTGTATCTTTGTATTTGTTCGTCATTGTAATTCTGAAGTTGCTTATCTAAAAGCTTTTACTAGGAACCTCCAAAAACCATAAACCTTTAGAGTTTGTGTCGTGACTAGAGTTAGTCATGAGTTGAAGTCTTTGTAATAAGTATGTTGCAAAGTGGCTTGTAATAGGTGTATTACAAGTTAGTGAGGTTGAAGTCTTTGTAATAGAGTTATTACAAAGTGACTTGTAATAGGTGTATTGCAAGTTACTGAAGTTGAAATTCTTCCGGTGTAGATTATTGTTTTTATCCTCTTGAGTAGGGATTTTTCCACGTAAAAGTCATGTGTCTCATTTACTTACTGTTTCATTAGTTAGTACTGCGGACAGGACCAGATCTCTACACAGTTTGGTGGACTCATATATTCTATCATTAAGATATTCCTTCGTCGCAAACAAGACAAGCTAACTGGGATGAAGGAGTAGTTAGCGACTTGATTTTTCAGTGGAATTCTTTTTTGTGATTATTATTTCCAGTCAATTTAGGCTGCTTATTCGGGGTCGAGGTTGTTAGTAGATATGAAAATGTTCTCAGAAAGCTAGACTGATGAAGATACAAATTCAAAACACTGTGAAATGATGTTATTTCCCTTTCTGTGTAGTATTTATATGACATATTACAACTTGTAGTATATTTATTGAGCTTGTAATTTGCTTCAGTACCAACTGAGATTCCAAGAACATTTTCATTCACTATCTTAAGTACAAGATAATTAGATTTTGTGCACATTTAATGTCTCTTAGAATCTCATAACATCC
Source organism: Nicotiana paniculata (assembly GCA_005239505.1). NCBI lineage: Eukaryota > Viridiplantae > Streptophyta > Magnoliopsida > Solanales > Solanaceae > Nicotiana > Nicotiana paniculata. The sequence continues at coordinate 15,761 of ML338630.1, forward strand.
CAATAACCTCTATCGCACTTTGCCATTTGATAGAACCTATTTACATTATTGGCTGACTTACAGTATGCTCTGATGCCAATGTTCAATAAATCATCTTAACTAAGATATGAGGCAGAAATCTGAAAGAATTATAACAAAATTGTTGACACACTTGGCAATGATGCAAGAGTTAAGCGACTTTAACACCACTTGGTCGTTTTCCTTCCATGGCGTCCTTCTTATCACGGCAGTCAGCACATAGGAACGGACCTTGCCAAGGCTTTGAGCTCGTCGAGAAAATTGAACCAGCATGTACTGATATGCCTTCGCTTGCAGCAAGGTCAACCTGGCAAACAGCACAGATGAAGAGACCGGACATTGATGGACCATTTGAATCCTCACTCCCTAATCTGCAATCCACATGATAATAAAATGATCAAAGTTTTCTTCTTGGAAAAGTGAGAACAAATAGTCAAGAATACTGGATTCCAAGTCGTATATTAATAATAACAAGACTTGTTCCATTCTTTTGACATCCTGGAATGTTAGCCTTGATTAGCAAAGGTCAGAGGAACTCTAAGGGGTCGTTTGGTAGGATGGATAAACAAAAATAATCCTGCAAAAAAATTTAGTACCACTTTATCTCTGGTTTGGTACTATTCCTTTATCCCATTAAAAATAGTACCGGGATAACTTATACTTTGCCAGAGGGTGGAATAGTAATTCCAGGATAAGTTACCCAGTATAAAACAGTAAAATTGACAATCTCAGGATTAATACAATATACCAAACAGTCAATAAGAAATAATACCAGGATAACTAATCTCAGCATAACTAATCCCAGCATAACTTGTCTTTACAAACAACCCCTTAGTACACTCTTAATGCATTTGATTCCCAGGCAATTCTTGTCGTTAACTAAAATCCATATATCATGATCTCTTTGTCAACTGACTCGTACATTTACACATGCGACAAAGCTACACCTATGTTGCGCGGACACTCCAATATGTTGTCGCACTCGTGTCGGATCCTCCAAAAATGCACTACTTTTAGAGGATCGGACACGCAGTGAGAGACATTTTTGAGAATCGGGACAACATAGGCTACAACAGGTTGCATTTCTAAATACTGAATGATTTTGAAGAATATGACTAGTATATAGTGATGTAATCATCAGATACCCACCAACCACAACTGTGTAAAATCTACTCAAGCCAGAATGTAAGTAATACCAAGCTACTTATTAGATATCAGTGTAAAAAGGCTATATGTGAATAAGCATCTTGATAATCTTATATCAACCACTGTTCTCTAATTACTCCATCCAACATCAACAGAAATAAAAAAAGCTTCATGAAATATTAAACTATAAATTTAAGGTTTCAAAGTTGAAGAGAATGCTAACCTTTCAGCAAGCATTGCTGATCCTTCTTCAAACAGTTCCTCTACAATGCCTATAGCTGACAGCTTTTTCGATAGTTTAGCAGTAGATTTCTGTGACTTTCTTCTGAAGAAAAGAGATTGGAGTTTGTTATATTTCTTGGGCGGAGTTGCAGGCTGTACAGTGTAATCGGGAGGAATTATGTCAACTACTATGCACGTCGTGTCATCCTTCAGCCCACGCGTCCTCAAAGCTTCCTAAACAATCAACAAATTGGCCATAAATTTCACTATTTCACAAACAAAAAGCTTAAATCTCTCCCTCTGTCCAAATTTACGTGTCATACTTCCCATTTTAGTCCGTCCCAAAAATAATGTCATACTTCCTTATTTAGAAATAATTTAACACTAAAATTCATACTTTTTCCTTAATGAAATGATTTACAGCCAGGACAAATATCTATGGCTTGTTTTAGACCACAAGCTTCAAAAGTCTTTCTTTCTTCTTAAACTCTGTGTCGAGTCAAACACTACCACATAAGTTGGGACGGAGGGAGTATAATGGATGCAAGGAATTCGTGTGAACGCCACTACCTTCACAACTTGCCTAGCAGCAAGCTCAGCAGGCAAGCCGCGACAAGACTTTGCAGCCATGTCTGACGATAAGGCGTCCCAAATTCCATCAGATGCAATGATTAGCCTTCCACCTGCAGTTGATAGCTTCACAATGTTGAAAAAGTTAAGGCCTCTAACACCAGATATAGAACTGAAAAGAATACAGCAGAATTTGGTTACAAGAGTTTAAGAAAAGACAAGAGAGTTATTACTTTTACTTGTTTGACATATGGTATTGGAACAATGAATTCCCCTACATCCATATCTCCGATTGATCTTGAAAGACATAAGCCTCCTGGCCAACAGCGAAGAGGACCAACCTGCAGATATTGACAAAGGCTTGTTTTACACCAGTAATATGAAGCCAGAACGATTTTCCTATGCTCGATCAGACACAAATTTTACAACTCACCTCAGTACCAGCAAAAATACTAAGTCTTCCAACTTCACCACCACTTGCTGTGACACGCTCCCTTCTGCGAGTAATCAAGAGACAGATGAACATTTTCATATCAACGGTTAACCAGAAAGGAAGATTTAGAAGATAGAGATAGACTTACTCCTCCTCATTTTCTTCAAGCCTATGGTCTACAGTTAATTCTGAAACTGCACCACCCTGAGTATCCAAAATGCAACGCGAATCTCCAACACATGCAACTGTCACAGTCCATCCATCAACAATCACAAATGTAGCTGTGGTTCCGGAAGTTTGTTCTGCATTGACGAATGAAGGCATATATAGAATTAGTACTACTGAAGCATGGACTAAAGTACAATTAACTGTAAGAAAGAGATGCAGAAAACACAAATTTCATGCCTTTCCTCTGGAACTCCTTATCAGTTTTCACAAAGCCTGCAACTAGTGCACGAGGCAAAGCATGTAGCCACTCGTCCCTCCCTAGTTCACGAGGAATGGCACTCAAAACATGATTTAGTAAATGATCCTTTGTGAAAACTGCGGCTGCTGTCCCATTATGTCCATCAAAGATCTGAAAAAAAGTGGAATTACAATCTGATGAACAATATTATCTATACAGAAAGATGGAGAAATGGAGAAATGTATCGCGATGAAATGGACCTGAATAGAGCAAAATTGATACAAAAGATTCATATGTCGACCCCAACTAATTTGGAGAAAGATGGAGATTGATTGGAAAAATGGAGAAATGCATACCGCGAACACGGAGAAGGAGGATGAAGGATTGCCTTGAACTCTCTGGCAATCTGTTTTCATCAGAAAATAATCCTCACCTTTCTTGGACTGAGCTGCACATCCATATCTAACAGTTGGCTTCTCCATTTTTTCATTCCTCAGTTCTCTGCTAATCAGTGCTGCTAATGGCACAAGATCATGATTTAACCTATGCCTCTCTTCTCTTGACCCCATTTCTCCTCCTACCAATTAATCCAAGCTAAACCTCACTAATTCCTCCACAACCTCGACGCTTATCCTTTGTTTGGTCGAATTTGGATAATATGAACTTCTCGCGTTCTCCTTATCAGACTATTCAACTCCAGGGGCAGATCTAGTATGCAACATACGAGTTCATCCGAACCAGTAGCTTTAGCTCGACCCTCTTTATGAGTTAAATTTTTTTTACTAAAAAGGTACGAATAAGAGAATTGGGACTCAGCAAAACAAATGGACTGTGTTAGGATCCCGAACTCGAACACAGAAAGTTCAAATCCTGAATCCGCCTTTGTTCAACCCAACAAACATTTACTCCCTGACAACCTCAATATTCCCAAATAAGAGCTCTCATTAAAGTTCCAAACTTTATCTCCAAATCCAATCACACACTACAAAAACATAACAATGAACACATGAAACTTCAAGAATCTCCTAACAATTTCATTCCAAAACAAGAACTCTCTCAAAGTTTCAAACTTGATCTCCAAATCCAATCACACACTACAAAAAACACAAGAACAAACACATAAAGAGCATGAAACTTCAAGAATTTCCTCAAAACTTCATTCCATCAATTGACAGCTGCTAAAATAACCCAAAAATTCCAACATAGGACAAGAAAACACTTGAATATTACCTTCACGTACTATGTTTTCCCCCACAAACAAAGCCAAAATGCAGATCTGATAGTGACTGTATAGCCAAGAATTTAACTCCAAGTTAACAAATTTAATAAAAAAACTAATTAAAAAATGGGAACAAAATCAACACGGAAACAAAAACGCGGGTTGCTGACAAGATATGAACTGTAATGAACCAATCATCAAATACCCATTACTTAAAAAGATTATTTTTTGTCAAACCAAATAAGCAAATAAACCAACATTCTTGAAAGAGAGAGATATATATAATAATAATATACACATAAATTAAATTCAATATAAATAAACAAATGCTATGAATTTTAGTAATTTACTTAGTGTAAGATATATAATAACAGGTCAACAAGAAAGAAAACAACAGCCAACTTCATAGTTACAACAACAGAAGTAAACATAGGTATTGTTTTTTTTATAGAATAATTGAAAAAAGAAGTTACACAGAAATGTAGTTAAAAAAATAAAAACAGAAAGCTGACCTGTTTGTTTGTTTGAAGAAAGATGATGGAAAGTGAAAGAGCTGACTTTGAACTACTTTTGTGCTTTCTGTTTTTACCGACTTTCTGGTACAGCTAAGCTTTATCTTCTTTTTTTTTTTTTTTTTAATTATCTTTTTTTTCCTTTAAATATTACTCCTACTTATAGGGAATGGACAAAAAAAAAAGATATTTCATCTTTTGTCTTTTTCTTTTTCATTTTCTTTTTCTTAAATGATAATGATCTTTTTTTCCTTTTTTCATGTTACTTATAACTTATAAGGATCGGGGAGATTGATATTTCAATAGACATTTCCTCATTTTAAAATTTCTTAAATTATTTTAAAATGTTTTCAGTGCCGAAATTTTCTTTTAAATGCTTTAGGGTAGTTATTTTTATCTTTTCTAAACAAGTTGACACTTCATATTTTTTTATTTAATTCTGGATCTAGCTCCAAAAGTTCTTATAATTTTATTTCACGAGTCGCCCTCATCATCATTGGATTGTTTTCTCTTTTGTTTCTCGCCCGGGTGTTTGGTACCCGCATTGGAGTCCGACTATATCCAAATTCACATCGCGTAGGGCTTCATTCGGGAGAAAGCACTCCCTATCAAAAAAAATTTTGTACCCAGTCTCAAACCGAGACCTCTTATTAAGGGAAGAGCAGTTATATCCACTGCACCACATCCTTTGATGGTAAATTAAAATTGATACTAGTATGCTTTTGAGTAGAAATGGAAGAATCTTATTTGGATAAAATTCATAGAATTGTTTCTCTTTGATTTTTATAACTTGAAACTAATATCAACAAGTGCCATTTTTCTAAAATTCTTTCCAAAAATTTTACAGCAACAATAATATATATATTAAGTGTAATCCTCATAATTGAGGTTTGGAGAGGATAATGTGTACGCAGACTTAACTTCAATCTTGTGCAGGTAGTTAACAGGTTGTTTCACATAGACTTTCGACTCCAAAAGAACAAAAATATAAAAGTTTGAAAGAAATACGATAACAAAAAAACATGAGCAAAGAAGCGTTAACAACAATAGACTAATAACAAAATCGAAGTAGAGAAAACATTAATCTTTGGGTACTAATAACTTAATTAGCAAGTCATTGATTTTTGTTGAATTGGGTAATATTAAAGTCATGTTTTTTTAGAAGATGCAAAAGATCAAACATTTATGTCATAGGATACTAGCTAGACTATTGGTAAAGGCATGTGATATCAAACATCAGACACCTTTTGCCATGTGCTTCCCTTAGTACGATCCAATTTTATTTTATTTTATTTCCAAAAAGAAATAAGTTGAGGAGAAATTGATATTTTTATTGGTGCGCTTTGTATTTTTTTTTTTTAAATTTTTTTTATGAGAAAGTACTCATTTTTAAACTATATTTTCATGTATTTGCTTGATGAGTGAAAAATACGATGAATTTTTTATTATTAAATATTAATAATTACATTTATTAACTTGTTGAAATTACGAAATTAAAATTTTGAAGAAAATTAACTTCCGCCCAAAAGTGAAGCAAACTATTTCCCGTCTTTTGGTACAAAATAATTTCCTTGGAAATATGTGGCTACCAAATGCCAAAAAATTTACTAATGTTTTAGGAAATATTTAAAAGAATATATAAATATATATTACTACTCAATAGACGTGTTACACGCACAAAAGTTTTCGTTAGCTCTTTCAGTAGTAAACAATTAAACATGAGACTTGTTCACTTATATTTGAACAAGTACATACCATTTTTTAAATCAGTATAGCATAATATAATTTACAAATACTAATTTTTCAAATTTTCTTTTAAACTTATTTATTAGCTCATTTACTTTTTTTGGGTTAGAACTTTACTAAGAAAATTGAGCACAAAGAAAGTAATGAAAATTCCTCATAATTGTAATAATGGGTTGTAGTTTAATTTTCCTAATAAATAAATTAAACTGGCAAGATATTAAAAAGTGAATGCAATGGGACCAAGGGAATGTTACAAGATTCTTAGGTTAATTAAATTCTAAGGAATATGATTTAAAGTAGTGGGCATCCAATAAAAACTAAAGTTTCTCAAAATATTTCAATAAAGCATGAGTTGAAATTTCAAGTTCAAATAATGAGTCATATATAGAGTTTACTTCACAAAATTAATGCAATAATTATGGCTTCCAATTGATAGTTGAAACCTATTATTTGCTACTCATGGTAGGAATCATTGAGCAATGACTTTTTAAGTATACTCTATTTTCTTCCAGGGAAATCTTTCAAGATCGGAATAAATATGGTAAAAACTTATTCGTATCGATTGTTTATATTAAATCATATTAATTTACTGTGGTTAAGTGACAAATTAAGATAAAGATATTTACATTAAGTCAAACTAATTTACTTAGTCACACCGAGTATTATGTATTTATTAGGTTGATATAAACACCTCATATGAATAAATATTTATAAGTACATAGTTGTTTTCGGAGCTAGTGCCTTTTTATGCTTTGAAAAGAAGCAAATTAAAGGGGATACTTTAGTACCAAACAGGGAAACAAAAGTATGCAGAATATTTTAAATTTTTATTTTCTTATTTATTTTGGTTTTTGACAAAATTCATCATGTTAATGTTTATTACTCTTTAAGTAGGAATTGGTGAAAGGATTAGAGTAATGAATAGAAAATGCAAATGCATAGAAACATATTGGTCAATTCATAATTGATATTGAGACATTTTAGTGCACGGATTCAGATTAATCGAATCTTAATTAAAATGGGTATTTGATACTGAATGAGAAATCCAACAACGTAACAACAACAACAACAACAACCTACCGTAATCCCAAAAATAGAATATGGGGAGGCAGAGACGAAGCTATACTCTGGTAATTGGGGCAGTTAGTTGATCACCCTTCATTGGAAAATTACACTATGTATATAAATAAAATATTATGTTCTAGAGGTATATAATATGTATTGAATATCCTTTGTGGGAAATTTTTTTTTCCTTCTTTTAAGTTTAAATACCTATAGGAAAATTCCTGATTCCACCACTGTGATGAGAGTAGTATATACGCGGAACCTCACCCCAAAGGACTAATGGGTCTCAAGTAATAAATAACCTATCCAAAATTATGTAAGTACTTTGACATTGAACAAGAACCCTAAGATGTCAAGAGCCAAACATGATTTTATGTAACAAGCATTTACTTCAATGCATTAATGAAAAACAGGTGAGTGGATTTCAGTTGGTAAAATAACAATAAGGTTTGATTATGACAAAGAGTATTACAGTATTGTGAGAAGGACTTGAGATGACTTTGCCCAGACCATTGGTCAACTTGGTCATTGTGTGATTTCAAGTGATTCAGTACATAAAGCATTTATATATTAAAATTAACATCTACCTAGTTTATTCTACACACTTAAATTAGTAGTGTATGATATTCTTCGGCCGGAGATGAACCTACTTACAACTTAAATAGAAGAAAATAATCTTGCAAACGCCTCGTGTGTTTTATTTACGATTTCTATGTTACATTTTACTGATCTTTAAAGTAAGGAAAGTTCATTACCGAACGAAGTGGTGGTTTTTTCTTGCTTGTTGGAAGAGAGGAAGCTTCCGTACCATTTTTTTTCCCCAGCTAGACAGCGAGCGATCACTCCTCAATAAACACTAAGTGAAAGCATGATAGAAAGACGATGCCCTAACCACTGAACAGGAGCAGGAGCAACTTTTCAAAGATGTCAAGATAAGAATAATATACTCGACCATCATATTAAAGATTTTAGGTATGAAAAATTAAGTGGTAGCTCACTGATAGAACGACCACATTATATTATACTTACTATAAAATATAAATATAAGAGTTTGGCTCTTATCATGCCAATATTACTCCTTTTTTTCTTATAATTCCAACCTCAAAGAAAATCAGGAAAAAAAAATGTTTTTAGGCTGGAAATTTCTCTTGGATTTGTTAAAACTTATTTTTTTTCCCCTTATAATAATAAATCCTAGGAAATTTATCCACTTCTGCACCCTGTTGATTCCAATAACTCTTAACAGGCTGTTAAAGGTGTGAATTGGGCCCTACATGTCTGGGCCCATTTGTTCCACATACCAAGATAAGCAAATTAATGGTCCAGTCCACTAGCAATAATGGTATAAAGTTGGTGGTGTTATAAATAGAGTTTTATTTAAGTTGAATGTTTCTATTTTAGAGAGATTTTAGGGTTTGTTACTTGGTGACTAAGTCACTTTTTTTCTATAAATAAAGGGGTTCTATTCCATTGTAATTGATCTCAAATAATAAGAATTCTCTATATCTCTCTTTCTCTCCAATACTCTTCTTCTTTTATTGTTTTATAACAGGTGGATTTATATAGAGGAATTTTCAGAAACCACTATTGTCTAGTGGCTATTAACTTCTTATAGCTACCATATACATAATTACTTTCTATAGCTACTATTCAGTTGTTACATTAGTGTATTCACCGAAAAGCCTAAAAATCAGGGTAGTCCAGTTGTACGCGCATGTATTCACGCCATGTATTTATGAATACAACAGCAAAAAGCGCTTAAAATCAGGACAATCCAACTGTACGCGCATGTATTTGCGCTACTGTATTCATGAATACAACAGTAAAAACGCCAAAAATCAGGGGCAATCCAGTTGTACGAGCATGTATTCACATGTATTCATGAATACAATAACGACAATCACCTTAAAAATAGGTATGTCCAGCTGTCTAAGAGAGAGGAGAAATATAAATAGCGTATTTCAATGCTTTAATGGTAGTATATATCATAAATACTTATTTTTCTATAAAATATAAAAGATAGCTATAGAAAATAATATTTTAAAATAATTTTGATTTATAATACATAGCGTGTATATCTTTGCTATAGTAGGTAAATTTTTCATTTATATATAGCACCAAAAGGTATTTATATTTTTAAATTGGTCCTCCCAAGAAAAACCATGTAGCATTTTAGTGGCTTCTTTGAGTAGGAAAACAAATTATAAACTTTCAATATTTAACCATTCGGTATTCAAAATTTATAGGTCTGATTAAGCTTACTAATGACTCCTTTATAAGTTTTTTATTTATTTTACTATCCGTGTCTAGAACTTACTAACATGAATTATCTGAATTTGCATTGTGGTAAGTCCACTCTGGAGATTTGTACAAAGAGTTGGAAAGAAGGCCCAAGAATATTCTGCTGTTGATCAACAATTTATAGTATGTCAGCTTATAAATTGCAGAAATGGCCCAAAAATAAGTTTTCCATTTCCATTTTATATTCAAGTTGAGCAGGAATCTTATTGTGGATACCCTGGACTTGGGCTGAATTATAGTGAACAAGGCTTTCCTGTTGTACAGATTGCTGAAAATGAGTATAGAGTTGAAGAAAAATTCATATCAAGATCATACTTTTCAACTAAAGTTTTTAGTATATAATAGTACTACAAGCATTGTGTTTCTAAGATCAAGTAATAGAATTGACCTAGTTTTTATTGCTGATATGGGCAGCCCGATGCATTAAGCTCCCGCTATGCGCGGGATCCGGGGAAGGACCAGACTACAAGGGTCTATCGTACGCAGCCTTACCCTACATTTCTGCAAGAGGTTGTTTTCACGACTCGAATCTGTGACTTTCTAGTCACATGGCAGCAACTTTACTAGTTACGTCAAGGTGTACCCTTCTTATTGTTGATATGCAAGTTATTATTTTTATAGTCTCATTTTTTTCCACATGTTGCGTTGTTTCATGTCCAGCAACCTCAATTAAACCTCAAACATAGCTAAATCTTGAACCTGTACAATGGTACAGACATCTTTAGAAGAACTTTATGTGTTATGGAAACAAAGGGTGGAAACAAATGATTTGGAGGTTAGTTTTTTGTACAGTTTGTTTGTTGCTCTTACTATGATTCATGTTTGAGGCTTTAATATAGTAAGTATCATTTTATTTTCATATTGAATTTTGTCTTATATAAAGTTTGTAGTATTAGTTAGTCTAGCAAATGTCTAATGTTGGCCTCAAGATGAATTTAAACATTTAGTAGTAAACATTTCAGTGAGTCTAGAAATACTGTAAGCCAACCCCAACATTTTGTGGTTAGTTTAGAAATATTGTACATTTAATAGCCTTAAGTTGATTTCTTGAAACCTCATTTCAAAAAAGAAAAAGAAGAAGAAAGGGGAGGGGCTTTATTTAATACTAATATGGGAGTTTGGGTCGGTTTTTAGTGTGGAAAGATCACTTATCCTAACATGGCAGCTCAAATTAAGCATTTAATATTAACTGAGTTTAAGTTATACTCTATGCAATATTAGAGTAGTTTGTTTTTACATCGTCCAAATAAGATAGTAGATATATGAGAGGAAACCCATGGCCATCTTTTGATATCAAACCATATTTCTCTTTTCTCCTTTGTGAATGACTATGGGTGTGTTTGGTACGAAAAGAAAATGTTTTCACTGAAAATATTTTCTTGAAAAATAAGTGATTTTTTTACTTATTTTCTAGTGTTTGGTTAGTTAACAAATTTATTTTTTTTGAAAAATATATAATTTGATATGATCCAATTAAGGCACCTTCCATTTCGGTTGATTGTAATCGATTTTAGTTAGTAAAATTAGCTGATGTTAGTTGCTGAGTTGGCTCAATTAGTTAGGAGGTCGTTAAAGGCACATGTTGTGCACATGGGTCCGGAAATTAGTTACAACTAACTTTCCCGCTCAAGCTGCTCTTCCTTTATTAGCTAACCTAGACTTGATTTGTATTCATTCTGTCTTTGGAAGATAATCAATAAAATCTCTCTCTCTCTCCTCTCTAAATTCATCTGGGTTTACCAGCATCGAGTGGATTGTTCAAGAGTAATTCCTTGCTTTACTCTTTAGGAACACTCAAGTTCTTTCTAAATTTGAATCGCAAAGTACTGGAATTGTATCATTGGTATCAGAGCGCTCTATTCTCGAACCAATCAATGGGGAATCACAACACACTTATGCAGGAATTGAGGAAAGAGGTCGATAATCTCAAAGGTTTCATGGATACTGCGGCCAAATTTGTTTCTGATTTGAGGCAGATGATAGATGCAAAGGTGGCGCAGGCTATGGAGGAAATCAAAAAACAAATGATATTAGGCAATTTGACCATAGGAGGTGATGCACGGTCATCGGGAGAAGCAGCAGTTGCAGATTGAGTTCCAGTAGTTATGCAAACCAGGAATGATGAGTACCAATTGCCAACTAGGGGTTATCAAGTCGAATTTCCAAAATTTAATGGAGAAGGGCTGAAGGATTGGCTATACCACTGTGAGCAATTCTTTGATGTTGATGGAACTCCTGAAAGTTCGAAGGTGAAACTTGCTTCTTGCTACTTGAAGGCAAGGCCCTTCAATGGCACCAGTTTTTTATGAAGCATCACATGACTAGAGAATGATCTAGGTGGAGTGAATATGTTAGGTGCCTATATGCCAGATTTGGATCGGAATTGTTTGATGACCCAATGGGAGATCTGAAAGACTTAAGACAAGTGAGTTCAGTGAAAGATTATGTTGATCTTTTGATAAATTACTAACTAGAGTCGAGCTATCTGAAGATTATGTAGTCAGTTGTTCCATCAGAGGGTTAAAACCTGAGATTGGACTGCCAGTTAAAATGTTAGGTCCTAGAACCCTAGCTAAGGCTATTAGTTTGGCTCAGATACAGGAGCAGACTTTAGTGGTGTAGAAGTAGGTCTTCACCTCTGCATCTATATTACCTACTCCCAGAAACACTCCCAGATTTCCAAATTCAAATATCCCCTTTACCAAACCTAGTCTGTCCCACAAAGTCATTCCGACTCCTGCGGGAAATCCCAAAACAACATACAATAAGCTCAAATTATTAACCCCTGCTGAGATGGAGGAAAGAAGGAGTAAGGGTTTATACTTTAATTGTGATGAGAAATATACATTTGAGTGTGTGGGCAAAATAAGAGGCATTTATTCTACATAGAGAGGAACAACAAGATCCAGTTGAATTAGAAGATGAGGTAAGATGAAGCTGTACTTTTAACAATAATGGCCCAGGGGTTAGAAATAGATGAAGATGGATCCATTTTGTCTCTTGTGTCAATGCATGCTATAAGTAGAATTCATGATTTTAGAACTATGAGGGTGACAGTTTCTGTCAAAGGCAAGGTTGTACAGGTTCTTATTGATACTGGGAGCACCCATAATTTTCTGGACATCAATATTGCCAAGAAGCTGGGGTTTTTTATGACTGCTATTGCTCCTTTTAATGTATCAGTTGCTAATGGTAGCAAGGTGCAGATCCATTACATTTGCAAGAACCTAGAGCGGAGGATGCAAGGAGTGGCTTTCAACTCAGACATGTTGATATTACCTATTGGAGGGTGTGGTATTGTGTTGGGAATCCAATGGTTAATCACTTTGGGTAATATCATGTTGAATTTTAAGAAACTCAAAATGGAGTTCAACTTTAATGGAAGAAGGTATCTCTCAGAGGAATCCAAACTCCTGTTGTGAAGGTGATTGCTTCAGGAAAAATGGACAAACCGTTAGCCAAATCTGCTGAGCTTTGCATGATTTCAATGGGACTGTTTGTGCAAGAGAAGCAGACAATAGGAGCTAGCCTATGTGCTATGGGAGGAGAGGTTGTTGAGGATATGGATAACCAGGAATTGCAGGGGATACTGGGGAAGTACAACAATTTGTTTGAGACTCCTATTGAGTTACCACCTTCTAGAACTCATGATCACAAAATAATTCTGAAGGAGGGAACTTCACCAGTGAACATTAGACCCTATACATATTCTGCAGTTCAGAAGGATGAAGTAGAAAAGATAGTGGATGAGATGTTGGCTACTGGTATTATCATAAGCAGTACTAGCCCTTATTCTTCACCCATTTTAATGGTTAAAAAAAAGATGGGACCTGGAGGTTGTGTGTAGACTACAGGGAATTGAACAATTGCATAGTCAAAGACAAGTTTCCCATCCTAGTCAGTGAAGAATTACTGGATAAATTGCATGGAGCTAGGTACTTTTCCAAGATGGACCTTAGGTCTGGCTACCATCAAATTAGGATGTTTGAAGCTGATACACACAAAACTGCATTTAGAATACATCATGGCCATTATGAATTCCTATTTATGTCTTTTGGTTTAACTAATGCACCTTCCACATTTCAAAGCCTCATGAACCAGATATTCCACATTCATCTTAGGAAATTCATTATAGTCTTTGATGATGTACTTATCTATAGTTATTCATGGGCTGATCACTTAAAGCATTTATAAGCTACTTTTGATATTTTGAGAACCAATACACCATATGTGAAGAAGAGCAAGTGTGATTTTAGGGTGACAAAGATAGATTATTTGGGCCATGTTATTTCTGAGGAGGGGGTGTCTATGGATAGGCTCAAGGTGGAAGCTGTCCTAAGTTGACCTCAACCAAACACTATCAAAGCACTATAAGGGGATTTCTTGGATTGACTGGCTACTATAAAAGGTTTATTCAAGGCTATGGCACCATTGCTACGCCTCTTTATGATTTGTTTAAAAAGGGAAATCTCCCGTGGAATCAAAGTGCTACTGCAATTTTTGAGAAACTGAAGGAAGCCTAACTACTGCCCCTATGCTGGCTTTGCCTGACTTCTCCAAAGAGTTCACTATTGAGAATGATGCCTCAGGAGAAGGTATTGGGGATGTTCTGATACAAGAAGGCAAACCTATAGCCTTCTTCAGTAAAGGTTTAACAGACAAAAACAAGGCTCTATTTGTTTATGAAAGAGAGTTGCTTGCATTGGTCACTGCTGTGAAAAAATAGAGACCTTATTTGTTAGGTCGACACTTTAACATTAAAACTGATCATCATAGACTTAAGTATTTACATGAGCAGAGAATCACCACACCTAGCCAACAAAAGTGGTTGGTCAAAATGCTGGGTTATGATTACACTATACTATACAAAAAGGGAAAGGAGAATTTGGCTGCAGATGCACTTTCCAGAAGAGGTGATACAGTGCAGCTATTCAATATTTCTGGCCTTCAATCAACACTATTGGAGAAAGTCAAACAATCTCGGAACAATGATCCTCACCTGCTCAAACTCATTCAGCAAATCCAATCATCTAAGAGTCTTAAACCTTGCTACCTGTATCAGTCTGTTATATTGATCAGAAAATGGAGGATGATGGTGGGTTCTGATGCTGCTTTGAGAAGGAAGTTGATAGCCTATTTCCATGAGAGTTCAATGGGTGGTCATTCAGGGATCAGTGCAACCTTGCACAAGCTGAGACAAGAATTCTATTGGAAGAAAATGAAACAAGATGTTTACTCGTTTGTAAGGGAATGTGACACACGCCAGAGATGTAAGAGTGAGAATACAGCCTACCCTGGTCTACTGCAGCCCTTCCCAATTCCTGATAAAGTATGGCAGGATATATCAATAGATTTTATTGAAGGTTTACCAAAAGCTGCTGGAAAGGAAGTCATATATGTGGTAGTGTATAAGCTTAGTAAAGCAGCACATTTCTTGGAACTTAAACACCCATACACTGCCTTAGATGTGGCTCAGCTTTCATGGACGGAATCGTTAAGCTTCATGAGATGCCTAAGTCCATAGTGTCAGATAGGGATGCCATATTCATCAGCAAATTCTGGAAGGAATTATTCAGCTTGCAGAAAGTATCTCTCCTTACTTCCACTGCCTATCACCCACATGAGAGCCTAACTTTTTCTTGAGATGTGAGATATGTAATGTAGGATGTATCTTTGACTCAGTAGCCTATACATTGGCTCTACCTACTGAGTCAAAGATACATCCTACATTACATATCTCACATCTCAAGAAAAAGTTAGGCTCTCATGTGGCATATGTGACACTTCCAACAGTCCATACAGACTCGGGCCACCTCCTTTTAGCCCCTGAAACAATCATGGATCGACGTCTAGTCAAAAGGAGGGGCAAACCTGCCACCCAAGTTTTGGTCAAATGGTTGAATGCTGCTCCAGAAGACAGTTCTTGGATGGTTTTGCTAGAGTTTCAGAAGCAGTTTCCACATTTCAATCCTTGAGGACAAGGATTGTATTGAAGAGCGGGGTATTGATATGATCCAATTAAGGCACCTTCCATTTTTGTTGATTGTAATCGATTTTAGTTAGTAAAATTAGCTAATGTTAGTTGCTGAGCTGGCTCAATTTGTTAGGAGGTCGTTAGAGGGTAGTTAGAGCACATGTTGTGCACATGGGTCCGGAAATTAGTTACAACTAACTTTCCCGCCCAAACTTCTCTTCCTTTATTAGCTAACCTAGACTTGATTTGTATTCATTCTGATCTCTCTCTCTTCTCTCTAAATTCATCTCTGTTTTCCAGTATCGAGTGGACTGATCAAGAGTAATTCCTTGCTTTACTCTTTGGGAACACTCAAGTTCTTTCTAAATTTGTATCGCGGAGTACTGGAATTGTATCATAATCTAAGCAAATACTATGAGAGACGAAATGGGTGAAGGCAAGGGCAAGAGCGGGGCGGCGGGGTCCAGTCCGGGTTCGAGGTCGTGAGTCAGGGACCGCACCGAGTCGGGTTCGAGGTCCAAGTCGGTATCGAGATTTGGTGTTAGGATTAGTGATGGGGGTCGGGATCGGGGATTGGGGTCCAAGTTCGAGGTGAGGGATCGGGATCGAGGTTTAGCGTTGGGGTTTGAGGTTCGGGATTTGGGATCATGGTTCGGAGTCGATGACGGGGTTGAGGTCAAGGTCGAAAAATATTTTTCTTCATACCAAACACGCCTTATATCTCTAAGGTAGACATTTGTATTACAATTTCAAGCTAAATACTAGTAATCACTAGTCAAAGAGTTTACTGGTCAATACATGCAACCTTTTTTGTTAAAAACTTGACCCGAGTTAAGTTTACTTTGCAAGATATATGTAGATGCAGAGTAAAGTCTTCTGTCAGAAAGTTAAGTCTTCTTCAGAGCTAGTTGCAGAGATATGTATACCAAGTGAATCCACCTTTTTACCAACAAGAAGGGAAAAAGGGAAAAATCAAAGCCTCCTTCCTTATCTTATATTCTTATTTTCATTATCTACTTGTCTGGTTGTATATTTTCAGCTGCTCAAGATCACAGATGAACCAAGAAAACAGGTACATCTTCATAACATCATTAAACCTTTGTATATTCTCCTTAATCCTAGGTAAATGTTCTGCTGTAGATCCACAGTTTGTAGCATGTCAGTCTGTAAATTGCAGAAATGGTCCAAAAATAAGCTTTCCATTTTACATTCAAGATGAGCAGGAATCTTATTGTGGATACCCTGGATTTGGGCTAAACTGTAGTGAACAAGGCTTCCCAGTTCTTTACATAGCTGAAAATGAGTATGTAGTTGAAGAGATTTCATACCAAGATCATACTTTCCAACTACAAAATTCAGTCTTTAACAGTACTACAAACAATGGTTGTATTTCTAAGATCAAGAACGTCTCACTCGATAATCGCCCTTTTAAATTTGTCAATGAATCAAGAATTTACTTGTTGTCGAAGTGTAATGGATCGATACCAGAGCATCTTTTGAAGCACAAGATTGGTTGTGATGAAGAAAATAGAAATGATTGGGGTCTTGCAATGTTTATTGAGGATGAAGGCTTTGAGTCTGCATTACAAGTGTGCAAAAATGATGTAATGGTACCAGTAGACATTCTTGGAGATGAGGGAAACAATCAAGTTCTTGACTATCAACTGCTATTGAGAAGGGGGTTTAGATTGAGCTGGTCATCCAGTGACTGCAGTGAGTGTGCAGAAAGTGGAGGACGTTGTGGATTTGATACGACCTATTATCAATTCAGATGTTTCTGCACTGACAGGTCTCATTCAGCTACTTGCAGACCTACCAGTAAGCCCCTCTCTTGTTATTAATTTCCAGTATAATTGTGCAGAACCTTGTGCTATGATCAGGCACTGCACTTTAAGTTTTTTTTCGTGTGATATACCAAGCGCACAAAAAGTGCCGCTTGATGATCTAGGCATCAAGATACAGCTGAATTAAGCATTTGGATTATGCTGTGGAAGTGGATGATTAAAAATGGGTAAAAACCACAAAATTTGCGCAGCCAAGGAATTACCCTTATAGGCTTATAGCTGATAATAACTTTCTCTGTTGAATCATGTCTTGTTCTGATTATTAATCCTTGCATTTTGGGGTTTGACCTCTTGTCCTGTTGATCCTGTGGTTTCACCAGCAGTATTTTGTTATGTATAGCAGGATTCCAGTTGAAGACTTCTTTGATCCTTTTCTCAATCTAATAGGTTACCTAATCTCCTTCTTTAGACTCAAGGTCCTCTAAAGGCATAAGGCCAAAGCGAAAACATATAGGTGTGAATGAAATAAAAGTCGGTTTCTACTCTCATAGTTCCAGAAGTGCGTAACTATTTGTGAATGACAACTAGCAGAATCTAAGTTAAGATTGACAGGACTAGAGGCCTTGCCGAGTTTCACACATCTGTGTAGATCACAATCTTAATGTCAAGAGTCACGAATAGAATCCTTTCCTATACTAGAAAGAAGCCTTGCCGTATTTTCCTGGAACATCACGCTAGAGCTTTATGAAGATGCTTTTGCATGCCCGTTTCTTGACAAGAGCGAACTGGACAATATTATTTTGGGTACTTAGTCTATAACATTTCTATTTCTGTATGTTATAGTCTATAACTTTTCTATTTCTGTATGTTACTTGTTGAAGTTTTAAGTTAAAGACTAATGGCTGGAGCCTCTTTTTCTGCTGTGTTCTTTATGTTTCATCTGCTATCTTCAACTTAGTTCAAGGAGCGAGTAAATCTTGTCGAAAAGAGTTCGATTGTAGAAGAATTGGAACCAAATTTTCCCACCTCTCCTTCTCATGTTTTGTTTAGAGTCGACAACAATATCGCTTTGTTCATATGCACTAATAACAGTATGCAGATTGATGGTTATTTTCGAAGTTATGAGAGCTACTCGAGTTGTGATGGCTTAGCTTATACTATCATGCGAATGGAAGTGCATTCCTTTCAGTCTTATTGTGACTAATTAATCTATCATTTGTGTGTTCTTGCAGCAGCAAAAAGAGATTGGGGACTGATTCGAGGCATAGGTACATGTCTATAATCATTAACTTTTATCTGTATCTAGACTTGCACAAAATCTCTTTTTTGGTTTGCTCAAACTTAAATTTTTTTTTTATGTTAATGAAGGATTCTATAACGATGTTCTAAACATGCTGCGAAATCAGACTAACAATCCTACCAAGTTCTATTTGTGTTTAAAATTTGTTTAGACGTAACAAGGAAGTACATATGAATAAATGTAATTATTTGAATGTATTGAGGAGGAATTCAGCTTTCACCATTGAAGAATGAAGAGAAGAACTTGATAAGGAAGAAGAAGATAGAGAGGAAAAGAAAAATCTTTGTATTTCTATATTTTTTCATTATTCAGAATGTGATATAACCGTGTATATATACATACATTTAGTACATGATTAACTACTTTAACAACTTGCTTAACTAACTCTTAACAACTTAATTAATCTTAACTAACTTTAGTGAAATGACTTAACTACCCTTGATTATAGATTATGTGATATTACTTTCTACCATAAATACCAGTAAGAAATTTATCTTCTAATTTTTCGGACAAACTCTAGAAGAAAGCTCTTGTGAGAAGGTGTAGCTTCGATGGTACGAAGACTCTACGCATATCCGTACCTAGATTGATTCTAGCTATCAACACCTTGATCAACGGAATAAGAAAGGAACCTGGCGAAGTAGCCAAAAGTTCTTCCTTTCCTGTTGGTGCCCGTCACTTTTCGTCAAAAGTGTGCATGTGTTTTTCTTTCTGCTAAAAGCTACTATTTTAGCATTGTTGTAATAATCGCCAAGAGGTTTATTACATGGGCATGACTTCACTTTTTCCCACATTTGCAGTTTTGTCGATGTTTTGCACTGGAATCTTGATTTTGCTCTTCTACTTCAGAAAAAAGATTTTCTGGCACAAATACCTCAGGTTTTGGGAATCTGAAGCTGAGGATCACCGAAATATTGAAGCCTTTCTGAAGAACTATGGATCATATGCTCCAAAGAGATACAACTATTCAGAGGTCAAAAGAATCACCAGCCGCTTCAAAACAAAACTAGGTCAAGGAGGATTTGGTTCTGTATACAAAGGAACTCTTTCCAATGAAAGTCATGTGGCAGTGAAAGTCCTGAATGAACTAAAAGGAAGTGGTGAAGAATTCATTAACGAGGTGTCAAGTATTAGCAGGACATCACATGTTAACGTCGTGAGCCTTGTGGGATTTTGTTTTGAGGATCGCAAAAGAGCACTCATTTATGAATTCATGCCAAATGGATCTCTTGAAAAGTTTATCTATGAGGAAAGATCCGACAATGTTCGCAAATTGGGTTGGCCAATATTGTACAAAATTGCACTAGGCATAGCTCGAGGATTGGAGTACTTGCATCGTGGTTGTAACACTCGGATTTTGCATTTTGATATAAAGCCTCATAATATCTTACTTGATGAAGATTTTTGTCCTAAGATCTCCGACTTTGGTCTTGCAAAACTGTGTGTCAAAAAGGAGAGTGTTGTGTCAATGCTAGGTGCACGAGGGACTATCGGTTATATAGCTCCAGAAATAGTATGCAGAAACTTGGGAGGTGTCTCTCACAAGTCTGACGTCTATAGCTACGGAATGATGGTCCTAGAAATGGTTGGAGGAAGGAAGAATGTGAATGTTGGAGTTGATCGCACAAGTGAAATCTACTTTCCACATTGGCTCTATCGACGAATTGAACTAGACGAAGAGCTTCAACTAATCGGGATAATGAACGAAGAGGAGAAAGAATGTGCAAAAAAGATGGTGATAATGAGTTTATGGTGCATACAGACTGATCCCTCGAATCGACCATCGATGAGCAAAGTTTTGGAAATGTTAGAAGGAAACCAAGACTACTCTTTGCAAATACCTCCTAAGCCTTACCTATACTCTTCCTCAAGACCAGAGGTAGACTCATCATCAGTAGCAGAACTGAGATAATCTTTGTTTGTTGATATATCAGCTATTATTATGTGAATTTCAGCAAAAGCTGGTACTGTTGTATCTGTTTTTCTCCTTGGAAGAGGGTGGCAGGTTTGTTTTTAAACAATATATTTAGATGTTCTTGAGTGCAGAAGTTGTAGCTTCATGTTTTATTTTAGAAAGTGATTTGAAGCTATAAACATATTTGTGATTTGCCTAAAGCAATTTCATAACTGGTGGTAGGGCAGCCTTAGCATAACTCTGTCACGTGACCAGGAGCTCAAGCCGTGGAAACAGCCTCTTGCAGAAATGTAGCGTAAGGCTGCGTAAAATAGATCATGGTGGTTCGATCCTTCCCCGGACCCCGCGCATAGGGGAGGTTTAATGCACTGGACTTTCCTTTTTTTTTTTTAATTTCAGGATTGTTGGATAGGATCTAATGTTGCTGTCATGTGTCCAGGAGGTCACGAGTTCGAACCGTGGGACCAGCCTCTTGCAGAAATGGAAGGTAAGCCGCGTACAATAAATTCGTGTGGGCGGCTCCTTCCTCTAGAGTTATGATTTCCTCTTCCCCTGTAATGTTGTAAAATTTGCTTAACTCTTTGGGCCGTTTCATAATGTTCCTCCCAATGATCCGAGGTTGAAACATGATTGACGTTAAATCTAAAGGATCTACTATTAAATAGATCTAGAAAAGATGTTACTTATAAGTTGTTATTTATGTCACATTCAATAAAAAAGAAGTGCTACTAAAAACTTTAGAAGACTGTCTGACTCAAAAATGTCAAAATGTAGCAATCCTTTTTAGACTAAGGGAATATCTTAAAGCAAATTGAATATCAGCTATGAAAAAAGTTGTTATCCATTATTTGAAACAATAATTTATTTGGAACAATTTTAACCCTAACAGGTCAAATATGGATTAAGGATGCATACTGATCGTTTAATTTTTATTTTTATTTTTTATGTTGAAACGTGTTTTAACATACGATTACGTCAAATTACCATTTTTATTAGGTCGCCTATAAATATATTTATTTTAAAGATTTAGATGTAATTACATTATTAAATGACCCGATTTTATAAGTACTTTATTATATGATCAATACAGTCAGACCTCTCTATAACAACATCCTTGTATAACAGTATTTCACTATGAAAGTCAAGTTTTTTCGTAACTAAATTTCATTTTTTGTTATAATATATATTTTTTATAACAATAATTCGTTATAACATCCACAAATATCTGGAACAAATGAGACTGTTATAGAGAGGTTTGACTGTATATAAAACTAAAACTCCGCAATTTTTTTTTAATTTCACTTGTTTCCTCCCTTATTTCTCTCTTGACCACATTAGATTTTTGATGGACATCCCTTCTCTCCTACCTTAGTTTTCATGGATATCCACTAAAATAATCATTTTCTCATCTATAAAATCCACCCTCTTCCCTTTCATTCTCATATTCTCTTTTTATTTCCCTTTTAACTTTCTCATTAAAAACAAACAACAAGAAAGAACAGAGGGAAAATAAAAGAAACAATGGCTAATATCAAGATGACAACTATACTTTTCATTGCCATAATTTTCTCTATCTTTGCTTCAAGCAAATTTGCATGGGCACATGAGGAAATTCATCCCCATGTTCAACCCCAACCCCAACCTCACCCTCAGCCCCACCCCCACCCCCAACCCCACCCCCACCCCCAACCCCAGGGTCTTGAAGGACAAGTATATGAATATGCAGGACAAAGATTGAAGATAGAAGCAGGACATGAATTATGTTATCAAAAATGTTATCAAGGTATTTTTGCTGGTGAAGGTAGTCCATTATATGCAGAAAAAGAATGCTACGATATGTGCCATAACAATGGTAAATTTGTATTTCCAAACTTTAGTCCCCCACCTTGCGCCAACAAGGTTTAATTTAATCAAACAATTACTCCCTCCATCTCTTCTTTCAATTTATAACCTGACATTATTATTTGACCACACTTTTATGGAGGCACGTAAATATTTTTTATTCCATGCCATATTTAATTTACCAGCAACGATTCTTTTTTATAATTATGCTGTGACATGTATAGTCAGCTATGTATTTTTTCTTACGTTGGTGATCATTTGTAATTGTAACATGCCATGGATGTCATCAATTTACTGATTTGTGTTATTATATTATTATGTACGACGTTGGCCAAAATCAATCACGTACACATGAATTTTTGTAAGCGGTGTCAGTATTCGAAGAAATGAATAAACGAATAAATTACTGTAACAGCAAGCGGGGTCGTTTTTTATATTTATCTTCAATATTTTAATATTTATTATTTATATATACGTACAAATTACGAAAAAAATTGGCATCACGTGTTATTGTTTCAAGCGAGGTATCTATTCCCCTGGGCCCTGGCCAAAATATTCACTAGTGAAACGACAAGTCTAGATTACTACACCAATAAAAATAAAAAAAAACCATTTCCAACGACGATGAATATTAGTTAAACTCATATTTTAAACGTTCTTAAATTTCACCTCTTATCTCTTATTTCTGTGTGAATAAGAGGTGAAACCACAAATGTCCAAAATGGTTAGGATTAATTTCACTAGAAAATTGTGATATTTCCAATAATGAAAGATTTCAAGTTATTTCTAAATCCTTTTCATTTCTTCTCTTTACATCTCAACCAAACATAGGTTCAGTATCTTGGAGATATAAAAAAGAAAAGCATGGAACAAGATACTACAAAAAGAAGAGGCAATTGTTGTAAATAGTAGCCGAGAATTGAATAAGAAAAGTTATAATTAACCAATTTCACCATAAAATATAGACAAACAAAATTAAAATCATCCTCATAAGCCATTCCATGAAAAGAAATCTTATTCATATTTTACTTACGTCAAACCACATTACTTTATTATACTTAAGTGATAGTCTGAACTGATAATATATCACTACTAAAAAAGAGCAAAAATTGACCGTCAAAATCGATCATATTAGTCAGTAATTGGCAAAAACCGACTGTTTCGTGGTGGTCGGTAATCATATGGTCGGTACAGCCAACCGATCGACTGCAGTCGGTATTTTTCGATCGATTTCGATTGGTCAATTAAACTCCACAAACGATCAAAAAAAAAATGTAATCGCTATTTTTAATTATGTAATTAAAAAAAGAACATTTTGGGCATCGAACTGTGGTCTGTACTGTAGGAGTATACTATTCTACCACTAACCGTTGGTGCATATTGGTTTAAGACTTTCTTTTATTTTATTTATACTAGTTAATTGCTTTAGCGCGAAAATAATCGACCGATGTTGGTCGGTTTTATTAAGAAAATAAAATTACCGTCCGAAATCGGTTGGTTATTTAAAATGGCCAACCAAAATAACCCACCGATTTCGGTCGATTTTTTGAATATTAATTTTTAATTTATTTTAAATGAGAAACCGATCAAAGTTGATCGATTTCTTGAAAATAAATTTTGTGGGATGCAAAAATAATTTTTCGGATTTTTGCACAAAAAAATGACCGAATTTGATCGGTTTTGTAAAAGAATATTAAAAAATAAAATGTTTGAAAAACCAACCGAAATTAATTGGTAGTTCATGATCGGTTTTGGCCGATTTTCTAGTAGCATATATTAATTAATCATGTTTTTATAAGAAAGGTGCATTAAAAAAGCACAAGTTATGTTTATTAATTTGAAATAAACATGCAAGTGTGACTATATAAAATGACTTTAAATAAAAAAGTTATCACATGGGATATAAGAAAAAACTTAGAAATTTGGACAAGGCAACAAGATTACGTAGTTATGATTCCCCCAACGTCAACATAAATGGCTATGGGAGAATTTGCCCTTACTGATAAACGAGAAGACAAAAAAGAACTGATTCCTTGCAATTATAGTTCAAAATAATTGTCTTTTTAGCTCTGATGTTGATAGATGGAATTGGATATACTTAAAGATAATTGAATGAAATAAGGAAAGTAATAAATAAAAAGGTTTCAAACATATTGAGCAACTTATTTTGCTGAATACTCCTAACATTTTCAGTTGGCATTTGAGGTCATATATATTAGTATAATGGTTTTAATTGTTGCTTATTTTATAATTATTAATAGATTGACTTTGTTATTATCCTAAAGTATATTTTTGACTTGTTCTATCAAAAGAAAGAACACATTAATTTGTTGGCTAATCACAATGAATCTTTCCGAAAACTCTTCCAAGCATCTTTCTCAAGAAAATTATACATTGTGATAAGTCACGCGTACATAGGTGGTGTTAGTTTAGATTTTTTTATTATCAAACCAAATCAATATCGAATTTTTAAATATTTTTTTTTGAGGTTAAATTATCAAATTTTATTCAACCAGTAGCAAAATTTACAGAACCTCTAACTCTTTTGGACTAAAGAATTAGACTCAAATAACATCAAAACAAAACACTGACTAACGAAAATGAAAAACGTTACAGACTCATTGGTTTCTCTACTACACAACTTTCATAGAGGAAAACTATCCACACTTTCTAAGTACTTCTTCCATTTTGCCTTCTGTTGTCCTTTGATATGTAATTGAAGAACTATGTCTCATGTCTTCGTCTTCATATCAATCTTTTTTCCCTGAATGCGCATGTTCCTTTCTTTCCACACTTGGTATATTACTGCTGCAAACAGAAATGCCAGAATACAACTTATGTTCAACGGTTCTTTGCTCTTGCACTCAGCCAAACAACTTCCTCTTGTCATGTGCTAATCTGATGTTTCTCTCCTATCCAGTTAAGCAAAGTGATCCATGTGCTCCTTGAGTATTGACATGCAAAGTACAAGTGCTTCATGTTTTCATTCTGTCCCTTTTTACACAGAACACATCTTTGATCAACCTGTATATCTCATGCTCCTAATCTATCCACAGTAGTAAGTCTGTGATTTAGAGTTACATAAAACAAAGTTATGTCTAGAGATACTAGTTTTCAATATTAAAGCTTTCCACCCAACCTTTGAATATTAAGGTCTTGATAGAGTGTACATATTTTGTATACTAAACTTCCCCCTATTGCAAAATTTGTTGATGTTTGCAAAAGATTCAATATTCATGTAGCTTGCATTGGTCCCCTTGTCTCAATTAAGAAAGGCCTATGATTCTGTTGAATGGTCATTCACCCATAGGGTTCCCTTGTCTCAATCTCTTCTTTGCATGAAACTTGTTTGTAAGGCCTCCATTTATCAGTATTGAGTAGCTTGCATTGGTCACACACTCCATAATCCACTGCACCATCTTACCAGGAATACCATATTCCAACAATACCATTTGTAAAAATGACCATTCAACAGAATCATAGGCCTTTCTTATATCCATTTTAATTATGCATCTAGGTGAGATTCCATTTTTGTTATACCCTTTCACCGGTTCATGAGTTATGATAACATTGTCTAGAATACTTCTTCCTTCTATGAATGTTGATTGAGCTGGTCCAACAATGAAGTCCACCATCGCCTTTAGCCTAGATGTGAGAATTCTGGATATGAGTTTATACAAAGTGGTACAGGATGCTATATGCCGGAATTCTTTGACAAAAGAAGGACTAACCACTTTTGGTACCAGTGTAATAGTTGCACTGCATACACTCTTCAACACCTTTCCTATTTCAAAGAACTCCTTAATTGCCTTGATCACCTCTTCCCCAACTATATGCCAGTAATCCTTGAAGAATTCTACTGGAAATCCATCAATGCCAGGTGTTTTGTCCCTTGGTAATTGCTTTAGTCCTTGTAGTATCTCAGTGTTTGTTAGATTCTTGATCATGTTCAGTTGTTGTTCTCTATTCAGGCAAGGACCATTTCTTGCTATATTTACATCAAGACAGGGCAATTTAGAAGCCCTTATTCCTAGCAGCCCTTTAAAGAAAGATGTAAATTCTTGCTCAACTAATACAGGATCAGTCAGTTTTTGTCCAAGCTCATTACAGATAGTAGCAATTCTGTTTCTAGCTTAGCTTGCCTTCAAATGTCCATGACATTTTTTGTGTTTGAGTCTCCTGCTTCAATCCACACTGCTCTAGACTTCTGCCTGTATACATTCTCCTAGAAACCTTGCCACTTTTCTACTTGCAACAGTAGTTCTTTCTCTTCCAAGATCAAAGTATTGTTAAATAGATCATTTTCTATCCTCTTTTGAGTTTCCAGTAGTTGAGCTTTAAGCCTCTCCACCTTTTTGTCCACTGACTTATACTCTATTCATTCCTTTTTCCCTACTTCCAAGAATCTGCAGCTTTTACCAGATTGAATACATAGTGTATCCAGTCACCTTTTGGTCCCACACCTCTTGAACCAGCTTCTTGAATTCATCTTCCTGCAAAAGCACTTTAAGAAGCCTAAATGGCTTTGGTAAGTGGTTTCTGACTATCTCTATACATAATTCTATGGGTGAATGATCAGATACCCCATAGTTATCATATACTACTTCTATATAGCCATATTGTATAAACCAGTGGGAGTTTCCCAATGCCCAATCAATATTACTATAAATTCTATCAGTGGCATCTCTTTTGTTACACCAAGACCATTGACATCCTTTTCTATTCAATAATCCCAACCCAGTATCCTCCACACAGTTTTGAAAATCAACCACTTCACTCAGATGTACTGGATTACCATTTATTCTGTCATTTACAGATAACATAGTGTTAAAATCTCCTAGGATCACCCAGGCCTCCACCATATTTCTATTTATCTGTCTAAGTTGGCTCCATATT
The DNA here is from genome assembly GCA_005239505.1 of Nicotiana paniculata. Lineage (NCBI taxonomy): Eukaryota > Viridiplantae > Streptophyta > Magnoliopsida > Solanales > Solanaceae > Nicotiana > Nicotiana paniculata. Next base: position 43,110 of record ML338630.1, read on the forward strand.
TCATTCCTCTCATTCACAGTATTATAACCATATATAAAAGTAAGCCAACACTTGAAAGTTGAATTTCTGTCTTTGATCTCACAATGCACCATTTGTGTACCTGCTTGGATTATACTAACTTCTACTTGCTGAGCCTTCCATAGTATCCATATTCTCCCATTGGGAGCATATGAAGAATTTGAAAATACTTCCCAGTCATTCCCAATCTTCCTTCTTACTCTTTTTTCATTCCATTTTTTCACTTTGGTCTCAAGGCACCCTAATACTGTAATTTTATTTTTAAGCAGAAAAGCCTTGAGTTCTTTCTGGTTATAGGGCTTATTAAGCGCTCTAATATTCCATGAGCTAATAATCATGGAGGGTGAACAAAAGGTATTCTTTCTTCATTTGATGTTGAACTAGCATCCTTCTCTCCTGAATTCTCAAGGCATTAAATCTGTTTTTCTGCAGCATAGTTTCAATGGACTCATCAGACATACCCTTTCTCAGTGAACTTTTCTCTTTGGAACTTTGCACCTGCTTTCCTTTTGATTTAGCTATCTGGAAATCATTCTCCTTCTGCTCTATTTCTGTACTGCTGCTTGGTGGTGAAATTGGTTCAACTTCTTTGTTGGCTTCAACTCTAACCTTTTGGTTCTGTGCTTCTCCCGTTGTCTTTGGATTAGCAATCCATTTAGTGGCTACTCTTTTACCCTTACTTCTCTGTCCATCTTTCTATCATTTGTCATCCTGTTCTGATAGCTTCTTCATCTCTGTCTGGTTTGTACATTCCCCCGTGTCATGACCTATGATGAGGAAGTCTTGACAGAAGGAAGGATACCAATCATAGATCAAACTTTTCTCTCTTGTTTCTCCTTCATCAATTTCTATCAGTACTGTCTCAGGTAATACTTGAGACACATCCATCTCAATCAACATACGAGCATAGGATATTCTAGCCTCCTGTGTTGTTAGTTTATCAGTACAAATTGGCTTCCATATCGAGCTTGCAATTCTCCCCAAATTCTCCACTGTCCAATAATGTATGGTCAACCCAGGGAAGTTAACCCACACTGGGACATTTTTTGTGGATTCCTTACACATTTGGAAATCTGGTTCCCATACTTTCAGAATCATTGGTCTGTTATTGAATGTGTATGGTCCATTTTGAAGAACCAGATTCATGTCCTCATCAGATTAAAAGTTGAAAATAAAAGACCCTTCGTCATGCATTAGTACCTGTGGAGTAGACACAAACTGCCAAACTCCATACACAAACTTCAGCATCTCTTTGAATTGAGGAGATCCACCTATAACACAGCTAATTAAGCTAGTCCTCCATTTCCTATTATGTTCTTCCACCTCTATATGATTCAATTTCACACTTTTCCTTCTATCCTTAACAATAGGGGGATAGTAGTTCAATTTCAATCCCTGCTGTATAGATCGATTACCTTGCACCACCGCAGCTAGAGTTGGTTTTGTAGCTCCTATGCCAACCGAGAAGGTCAATTTCCTTGCTGCCATCGCCATTTCTGTCTCGTTTAGTGTTGGATCTGCAGGAGTCTTTGTTATCGGAGCTACCGGTACTTGAATTTCCATCCTCTCCTCCGATTCCTTCCAATCTTGTCCATGCAGAACAGTTGGTGCACTACCTATACCTTTCATCCAATGGAACAGTTACACCGAGTCTAAAGCTTCTTGAATCCTTGTTGCTGGTGTAACTAGCCTTGTATCCACGTCTTCTACCTTATCTTCCTCTTTTGTATTCGTTGCCTTAGCTATGGAACTCTTCTTCCTCTGTCTCGCCATCCCAACATGCGCAAGTTAGCAGCCTTGCTTAACATGCGCCGAGAGAGAAGCTTGTTTGCTCTTTCTCAATGAGTGAATGCAATTCAAAGCCGAAAGTCGTGTTTTTAAATTTATAAACCAAACCAATAAAGTCGGATTTTTCAATTCTGGTTTTTCTCTTTGGTTTTTTTTTCCCAATAAAATCTTCATAGCATAAATATGTAACTTGTGCTCCAAATATTTCTTAAGTCCTAGTAAGATACAACTATATAATGTATTTTTCAAGAAACTAACACAATACTATGAGATAAGTCATAACACTATACTAAAACATTTAATAACAAAGATAAAAGAAATTGCATAAAGCAAATTTTGCTACTTAATAAGCCATAATGAAAATTTACATAATCTAAAAATACTATATAGGTCATGCTAAAATAAGTATAGCTAACATGTACTAATATTAATTATATAATTAAGCTCTAAAGAAAAAGATAAACTAAGTTATGCATTTTCATTATAACCAATGTAAAGCTAAAATAATTATCCAACACTATCGTCATTCCTAGTCTTGAATAATTTTTTTTTGTTAGCATTAGTATTGATTTGAACTTTGTTGGAGTTACTTTATATGGGGGCTATAAATTTATTTACCATTCAAGAATGTTAAGTCTAAACTTGAAATAATACGTTAAAAGATACAACTGTGAAGACCAACACTTTTTATTCATTAATAGCCGGTACATTTATTTATTACATCACAATAAATATTTATATATATATTTTTTTAAAAATTATATAAATGTACTATCGGGTTTGTTTGGTTTCAGTTTGACTTTTTTCAGTTAAAACCAAACCAAACTAATTATGATCGGGATTTATTTTTCAACACCAAGCCAAATCAAACCAAACCATATCCTGTTTAACTCGGATTATCGATTGGGTGCTATTTATCGATTTTCTTTGTACACTCCCATAAGTCACAATACACTTTCTTAAGACCCTAATGTACATACTTATTCGCGTTGTCCTTAAAAAAAAAGGAATTATTTTGGGAATTGAGGCTGCGCTGGCATAGAAATATTTTTCCATTTTCATGAAAAATGTTTTACATTGTAAAATCATTTCTTGTATCGTTACTCAATGTTTGGTTGGTCTGTTATGAAAGTTGATAACATATAGTAATCGTAGAAGACTTATGATAAGGTTTTATAATGGTGTTATTCTTTTGAATTCAATTATAACAATAATGTTTAAGCATTAACTGAAATAAGTAATAAAGTATGAAATACCGAGTTGAAATACTAATAAAACAAAATGATATCACTGACAGAAGTCATCTTCTTATTTAATAGTATAAGATATTTAAATATAATATTATTCACTAGAGTTTAATTTATTATATTGAGAACTTTTTGCGATATTAGATCACTAAAAAGTATTTACAAGCAAATTTCTAAACAACAGAATATATTATTCGCAAGAATTTAACATATAAATAATAATTTACACGTAATAAGTATTGCTTCAAACTATACTAATTTATCATAGTTAAATAACCAATTAAGGTAAGAAATTAATTATAATTTATTTAATAATCATCATACTATATTATAAGTGTGAACACTTAAAGTGTAAGTTAAAAGACCAAAATACCCATCAAAATTTGAACGGCAGTTGTACCCTCCAAACAAGCATTATTTTAAGAAATTTTTTTGTGCAAAAATGTAAATATGCATTCTTTAAAGATAACAAAACAAAAAGTTTAATGCAATTAAAAAAAAAATCAAGGAAATAACAACGTAAGAGCCGTTCAGATGTCCATAGTAAATGAAAAAAAAGATGGTTCTTGATCTGCAACGCTTCGTTTTCCACTCATAATTGATTTATCTTCCATTGCTTATTGAAAATAAGCTTTGCATTGTACTTCTTTTTCAATTTTCAATATTTATTGCATATTCATGTAGGTCGGCCTTCTCTCATTCTTTATTTATTTATTATAAATCGTGAGTGGATAATGAACTAAATTCAACAATTCATCTGGTTCCATCTCGACACACACTACACATTTACTCCTCTCAAATTTGGTAAGCATATTTCTTTCACTGTTATATGTTATATGAGCTTTGCTAATTCAACAAGATAGTGCTTGCAATCATTCTCACGGTGGTCATCTTGTTTGGTTTTGTGAGTGACTTTCATATATATATATGGTGAATTATGTATCGATATTATTTTTCTCCAATGATATAAATAATTGACGTGGAAAGAGTAAAATCTAAAATTAAAAATCAAAGAACAAAAACTCTTTTTATGGAAACTGCTTGACAATTTAACATTAGAATCATGAAGAGATAGCATGAACATACCAAAATAGGGAATAGGCATCGAGTAAATTTTTAGGATATGCATTTTATCTTTTCCTGAACTTTATTTGATTTATTATTGGGTAAATTAATATTTTCATATGATTTTTATTTTTGACTGCTTGAATAGTGCCCTCTTTGTTCATTTACTTTTGTGTTGTTATAAATATATATATATATATATATATATATATTATAATGGATGTTCATTTAGTACTCCGTTGTAAATAAGCTTCCTGAAGAAGCTTATCCATATGGGACACTGCCGTAAATATGTTTATCTATTTATTACTCTATTGGAAATAAGCCTCCTGAAGAAACTTATCATTTTGATACTCCGCTATGGATAAACATTACCCCTGGAAGAAGATTATCTACATCTGGTACAGTAGCAGCTTACAAGCAACTTAGAAGTAGCTTACACAACAGCTTGCAGTAGCAGCTTACACAACAGCTTGCAGTAGCAACTTACACAACAACTTCCTTTCTTCTATAAATAGAGGATATTTCAGTTCATTATGTACATCAGTTTGAAAGTTCAATAATATATCAGTTTCTCTCTACACTTGTCTTTAGTTTATTTACTTTACAATCGTTATTTTATAACACGTTATCAGTACGAGACTCTTCCATCTCGAGCAAATACTTTGAAAGTATCAAAGGTACGAACTTTCGTTTTCTAACTAATGTCAAATTTTTCTAAACTGAAATTTGTAGCCCTGGATATATCGGGCAAAAGCTACATATCTTGGGTGAAATTCATCTTGATGCGATGGGTCTGGCAGACACCATCAAGGACAAAAATCAAGCATCAAACCAAGACCGTGCCAAAGCCATGATATTCGTATGCCATCACCGTGATAAAGGCTTGAAAATGAAATATCTCACTGTTAAAGATCCAGTCATACTGTGAAATAATTTAAAAGATAGATATGACCATCTGAAGATGGTCGTTCTTCCACAGTCACGTTATGACTGGACTCATTTAAGGCTACAAGATCTTAAATCTATTAGTGAGTATAATTCTGATACGTTTAGGATTATTTCCTAATTGAAATTATGTGGTGATAATATTACTGATCATGATATGTTGGAGAAAACTTTCACCACTTTTCATGCCTCGAATATGCTTCTGCAACAGCAATATCGAGAGATGGGATTCAAAAACTATTCTGAACTTATCTCACATCTTCTTGTAGCCGAGCAACATAATGGACTATTAATGAAAAATCATGAAAGCCGACCAACTGGTTCTTGACCATTTCCTGAAGTGAATGAGACGAACTTCCACCAAGCTAAGCATGGAAGAGGTCGTGGCCCCAGTCATGGTCATGGCCGTGGTCGGGGAAGAAAATATAATCAGGGTAATAATAATGCACCAAAGAACCCTCCTAACCACCAGCAGTGGAAAAGGAAGGAACAAAAGCATGAAGCCATGAAGCGGTGCAAGCAACAAATGCAGAAAATGCATCCTATAAATGTGGGGGAAAAGGGCACTGGTCACGTACCTGTCGTATGCCAAAGCACCTGGTTGATCTTTATCAAGCCTCCCCGAAGAAGACAGACAAAAATGCTGAAGCAAATTTTATTTCTGAAGATAATTTAGACTTCATGCATTTGGATGTAGCTGATTACTTTGCACTCCCAGAAGGAGAAACAAGTCATGTAATCGCTGATGAATCTGTAAAAATGTAAATATTTTAGTTTTTTTTGTTTGTAGTAGATGGTATGGTTATGTAATAGAAGTTACGTTTTGATAATAACGTTTATTATAATATATTTTGTTTATGTCGTTTTGAAGAATATGGATAATCCTCAAATTATGTTTGGATCAAAGACCAATCATGAAGATATTTGTGTAATTGATAGTGGAACAACTCATGCCATATTCAAAGATCAGAAATACTTTTCTTGTTTGCATAAGGAAAAAGAAAATGTTTCTACAATTTCTGGTAATATAAGTTTGATTGAAGGCTCCGGAAGAGCAATTGTATTTCTGTCTAAGGGAACAAAACTTATTATAACCAATGCATTATTCTCCTCCAAGTCCTGAAGAAAATTATTGAGTTTTATAGATATCCGCCGAAATGGGTATCATGTTGAGACAATAGATGAAATGAAC
>ML338631.1:4089-26547 GCA_005239505.1 Nicotiana paniculata
TAAGTAACAGTTTAGTATTTTAAAGACTTAATTGATACGTAAATTCCCTGTGGGATTGACTCTGGGCGTAATACCCCGGATTATATTTGCAGCGCCCGTTTAATATTTATATAAGACATAGTTGAGCGTGATCAAATTTTGGCGCCGTTGCCGAGGAATTAGTGGTATTATCAATTGAGTTGGAAGAAATACAAAATTCTGAAATATAGTCAATTGTCTTCAAATTTTTGTTTTTACATTGAATGTTTAATGTTTTCTAATGTGTTGCAGGTGCATGCCTAGAAACTCATTAAGGACTGGTGAAGTAATTGAAGCCTTATCAGACCCCGAGAAAGTTTTCAGGACCATAAACCAGACCAACCAGAAAATCAAACATCAACCACAAATTGAACAAATTGAAACCGACATGGAAGATGCACATAACCGGAACAATCATCGGGATGATGTGGTAGACCCAGTCGCTCAAATAGGGGCAGAGGCTCCTTTATATGACTGGGCACAACCAACAACTGAGAATTTGGCCACAACAATACTGGTTCCTCAGATACATGCCGAGTTCTTTCAGATAACAAATAATATGTTGCACCTATTGCAGAACAAAGGGCTATTCTCAGGGTCATACATTGAAGACCCCCAACAGCATTTAAAGAACTTCCTGTCAATTTGCAAAACTCAAAGGAAGCCAAACGTCACACAGGAGGCAATAAAACTGTTGTTGTTTCCATTCTCAGTGGCTGGTGCTGCCCAGACTTGGCTAAACTCACTCCCCATAAATTCCATTACCACATGGGAGGAGTTAGTTAAACAGTTCGTGAACAAGTTTCACCCACCCAACAAGACTGCTCAACAAATTGATGAAATCTTGAGTTTTAGACAGAAACCAGTTGAAACATTGCAAGAGACATGGGAACGATTTAAGAGTATGCTGGTTATCTGTCCACATCATGGTATTCCAGAGCAAATATTGGGGAAGCGGTTCTACATGGGTTTGGCTGATACTGTGAAAGAAAATGTTAATGCTTCGGCTGGTGGAGCATTCCTGAGCAAAACGTGGAGAAAGAGTCAAATATTGCTTGATAAAACGACACTGAATTCAGGATGGACAACAAGGAATGCAACCATTACTATTGTAGTTCATTCAGCGCCATTCGATCCATCTAATACCATTGCAGAGAACGTAGCCACCTTGATAACACATATGAGTATACTTACTAAGAAAGTGGAAGAATCGGGACAAAAACAGCAGGTACACATCGTTGACACAAGCAATGGGGGCTTATGCACTACTTGCATTAGTCAAGCACTTAGTAATCACTGGAATACAGAATTTCATCACCCTCCTTATAAAGAAAATATGAATTATGTGTCGAATTATAGAAGCTAGAGACAAAGGGGACAAAACTGGGGTCAGCAAGTTCAACCATATAGGCCACCTCACCAACAGCAGAATAGTGGAAATATGGGTGTTAGGGGACCACAAGGTAATGCAACACCGTATCAGAGGCCACAAGGTTATATCCAGCAGAATCAACAACAATCATATTACCCTCCTTAACAAAAACAAGGAGGAAGGCAAGAAGATGGGTTTGCCAGGTTAGAAGCTATGATGCAACAGGTAATTGGGTCAAATGCCAAAATCAGTGAGAGAGTGGATGTACATGATGCAACTATTAAAAATATTGAAATACAGTTGGGCCAAATATCTATGGCAGTAAACAGTCGTCCTCCTGGAACTTTACCTGCAGATACTCAGGTAAATCCTATGGACCAGGGCCCAAGGAAGCTGATGGCAGTGACTCTTCGCATTGGCAGAGAGTTAAACTTGGAACATGAAAGAGCTCATGAAAGCAGATAGGCCGAGAAACTGGTACCCAGGCCGATTGAACTTGATGATTCAACAAACTTGAGCAAGGAAACATTGCAACCTAGCGAAGAAGAAATCAGTGCACATAATGAGAATGAAAAAGAAGTGGAGATGACTCAGAAGCCGGTAGTTGAGGTGGTGGCTGAGAAATAAAAGTCCCAAATCACTGGGAAAAAGAGACAGGCAGCTCCATTCCCACAGAGGCTGGCTACATACCAAAAGGATGAACAGTACAAGAAGTTCTTGGACATGCTAAAGCAGATACATGTAAATATTCCATTGATTGATGCATTGAAAGAAATGCCTGGGTATGCTAAAATAAGAATGAATTGCTGGCCAGAAAAGTTGACTTCCAAGATCTAGTTACTGTCACCCTTACTCAGACTTGTGGTGTGGTGGTGACGCATCCTATTGCTGAAAAGTTGTCTGACCCAGGGAGTTTTACAATTCCGTATACCACTGGCAACTTAACTTTCACCAAAGCTCTATGTGACTTGGGGGCTAGCATTAATCTGATGCCGCTGACCATATATAAAAGACTGGGGATAGGTAGAGCCAGACCCACATCCATGCTGCTACATCTTGCTGATAGGACGGTGAAGAGATCGTCGGGTATTCTGGATGATGTATTGTTGCAAGTGGGGAAGTTTGTATTTCCTGCGGATTTTGTGATATTAGACTGCAAGGTAGATGAGGAAATTCCCATAATCTTGGGAAGGCCATTTTTGGCCACAGGCAGAGCTTTTATTGATTGTGAGACTGGTGATCTTAAGATGAGGCTTAACAATGAAGAAATCACTTTCAACGTGCAGAAATCTATAAGGAAACCTAGTGAGTTTGCCAACTGCTCTCTTATTGATGCTGTGCATGTGATCCCAGAAAAATTTGATGTATCTTTGACTATTGGGGACCCTTTGGATGAATGTTTCATGAATCTGGATGATATGAACGGTGAAGAACTAGCAGATTGGGTGTTAGCACTTGAGGAAAAAGAGGTATGGAAACAGGCTCTCGAGTTTGATTCACTATATGTAGAGGAAAGAGAGAACCCGCCGGCCGAGCCGTCTATTGAAGAACCAACCAGGTTAGAACTGAAATCGGAGGATGCTGAGGTGGTAGAAAAGATACCAAGGACATTGATGATACATATTTTGTTGAATCTAGTGTCATTATTGTTGAGGATGTTGGTACTCACTCCAACCATTGGTTCACATTGTGCTGGGATGATGATATGCAAATAGAGTTATCCAAACCACCTGACGAGTTGAGAGATAAAGAACAAGATGCCTAAATTCTTGAGTTCTTCTTGACAGAAAGGAAGGGATAAACATTTTGTCGAAAAGCCAAGAAACGCAGATTAGTACATGATTTTATTGGGCCAGGCAGATTTTTGCCACCACCCCATGAGCATGATCGGTTCAATTCATAAGTTCAAAGTGGAGACATAAAGTGATTCAAGCATGTGCTCAAAGGAGCATGAAAGCGAGATCAATGGACATGATGTCAACACTGTTGAACCAGGGAGTTTCTTACACCTTACTTTAATTTCGTGTGTTGTCTATATGTGATGCATTAAGGACACTGCATGATTTAAGTGTGGGGTGTGGTACATATTTTTTGTGATTTGTTGTGATTAGTGTGTATTCTTGTTAGTAGTTTTAATTTCCTTGTTAATTATTAGAAGTATATTTATTAGAAATACGTGGACTCTTCCTGACGATGGATCTCCTAGACAGTTTTCTTGAAGGAAGTAAGTCTAGAGAAAATACCAAAAAGATTTTTTTTGTGTTAGGTAGTGTAGTAATTCCCCCTTGGTTTTTCTTTGGACCACGGTTCTTTTCCAAGGGTTTTTAATTGAACCGGGTGTAGGTAGTTTTTAATTTTTAGGAGTAGAAATCATATGGTTAAGGGCTTAATAGTAGCAATATCTCGAAACGTGCTAATTCCTTGAGAATAGTCAGTACTTTTGTTGTGACACTTAGGCTAAATTTTTGACTCCAGGATAAATACCTTAAATAAGGAATTCTTAAGATTTGTTTAACTGCTTTGACTGGAGTGTCGTGATAGATCCAATCCTGAGTGAGTTATGTGCCATGTGTGTGTGAGATTTGTATGTTATTCTGTGCATTGCATTTGATGTCTAGAACTTGCCCCGTGTGTGTGCAAAGCGAAATAGAAGTTTTGTTCAGTCTTGGAAGTGATATAGGCATTTCTTTGTTGAGCCAGCTATATATATTTTACCCACCTAATTGTTATGTATCGTCGTTAACCCCGCTGAGCCTATAATCTTGTTTCTTTGGCAACCACATTACAAGCCATATCCCCTTTGTTTGAATCGATCTTATATTTGAACCTTGTCACCTCTCGTAAGCACTAAAAATGTGATGAAATATGGAAAAGTTAAAGTGTGGGGTGGTAGGTTGGTTTTTGAGGGGAATAATTGAAATAAGAAGAAAGGTGCACTGTGTTGAAAAGTAAGAGTCACTTGAAAAAAAAAAGAGAAAAATAAAAAATAAAAGAAAAATAAATAAATAAAGTATAAACAGTTGTATTGTTGTGAAAGAAAAATATATGTGGTGACTCTTAATGTAATTGTGCTTAGAGAAGTATGGGGTAATAACATTGTTGTGAAGGTGAAGGTTGGCTTATTATGAGTTTGAGGTTGAAAGTTAATGTTTATGTATTAAAGTGCTTAGGGAGGTGTAGTCACTCTTATATTCAAATGTCTCCTACCCGTCCCACAGCCTACATTACAACCAAATGAAGTCCTACTTGATCCTAGACTGATTGAGCTCGATTAGTAGAGTAGTACACTACGGGCAAGCCTATGGTGCATCTTGTGTGGCATATGAATATTAATTCTGAGAGCGAGTGAATTCTTTCTATCTTGAGTTCCTAAATGTTCTTAAATTTTATTGTGTGAGGAACTAGCTCTTTGATTTGGTGAGGGCACATGATTCACGAAGGAAAGGTAATGTTGTTGACCTCTAAGTTAGAATAGCTAGTAAATCGTGAATAAAGCATGGTATTTGTGAGTCGATTATTGAGGCGAGGATGTCATACCTTTGTGCTTGAACTGTTTTAAATATTCTTGGTATAACGTGTTAAGAGATTTGCTTAATAAGTTGTGTACATGAGTGTAGTTTGATTGCTCGAGGACGAGCAAATGTTTAAGTGTGGGGTATTGATGCGAGGCTAGAATTCATGGTTTAACATGTTATATGCCCTACATTTTATGTGCGTTAATGATAAAAATACACTTTTTATGTGCATAATAGAGTCTATTTCATGTGTAGGTGAATTGGAGATGGAAACCGAGCTAAATGGATGCAAATACATCGAAAATACACTCAGAAGGCGAGAAGGAGTGCACCTGGCGTTAGGGTCCAAACGCCAGCCCTAGCCAGGCGTTAGGGTCCAAACGCCAGCCCTAGCCTGGCGTTATCCAGGCATTAGCCTCATAACGCCAGGCCCCTGTTTCGGTTCATTCCGAGTTTTGACAAGTTTAAGTGTTTCCTGGTTGGAATAGAAGTCTCATACACGTTTAGGGTTTGTCATAAACATATAAATAGACTCCTAAAACACAACTTAACGGGGGATTAGAAGGCAGACGAAGGATTTGAAGAGAAGAAACCATTGAACTGAAAAAAAACATTGATTTCTACATCTTTTATTCTTTATTTTGTAATTCAATTATGCAATTTATTTTGAGTTTGATTCTTATGAACATGTATAGCTAACTTATTTAATCTAGGGTTTTGGAAGAACCCATTGGGATGAGTTTATAGCGATATTAATATATTTTGGTTGATTATTCTCTATTTGTTCAAATACGTTCTTGTTATAGTTAATTAAATGGCCATCAATTAGCTGTGCCTATTTATTATGTATCTACTTGAGAGAGAGTGCATATTTAGGTAGTTGTTTGAACAACACCACTCCCGGAGTATAGACGAAAGTCACAACCGAGGGTTTAGAGGTTGGATTAGAGATAAAAATACCTCGGGTGCAATCTAAAGTGAACTGTAATGCAATCTACCTGGCGTAACTTGAGAGAGTGCGTCTAGTAAATTATCATAATTACTCGAGAGAGANAGCGCCCGTTTAGTCTTTCTATAAGACATAGTTGAGCGTGATCAGAACTCAAGCTTAAAATTATTGAGTTTCTAAAGCTAACTTTGATTGCTTTGCATGGTCTTATTTTGATATGACATGTATTCCACTAGATGTGGATGTCAAAAAATCAAGTTTGGACAAGAATTTTCCATCGGTGAAGCAAAATAAACGGCCAATAGCAGAAGTTAGGAACAAGTTTGTTAAAGAATAGGTAACTCATATGCTAAATATAGGTTCAATTTGTGAAACGAATTATCTTGATTGGTTAGCTAAAATCGTGGTTGTTCCTAAAATGAATAATAAGTTTAGAATGTGCATAAATTATATATATATAAATAAGGCATTCCCTAAAGATTCTTTCCTATTTCCAAACATTAACCAAATAATGGATGCTAGGGTCGGGCATGAATTGATGTGTTTTGTTGATGCGTATTTTGGGTATAATGAAATTAGGATGCACCCAAAGAATCAAGAAAAAACCTCATTCATCACAAATTATGGAACTTATTACTATAATGGTGATGTCTTTTGGGCTTAAGAATGCCAGAGCCACTCATTAGAGGCTCCTTCATATGATGTTTGAATGTTAAATTAGTAAAACTATACAAGTTAATATTGATGACATGTTGGTTAAGTGTCTTAGTGCAGGAAGTCATTTGACTAATCTACAAGAGATATTTGAATATTTTTTAAAAAGACAACATTAAGCTCAAACCTAAAAAATACACTTTTGGAGTTGGGTCCGAGAAGTTTCTTGGCTTCTTGGTTTCTTAAAGTGGAACTGAAGTGAATCCCAAAAAGATTAAGGCCATGGAAGACAAAAATGACTAACTAGAAAGTATAAAAGAAGTGTAATGGTTGATTGGCAGGTTGGCGGCCCTTAATAATTTCATATCAAGGTCATCGAAAAAATATCATTATTTCTTTTCATTTTTGAAATATAAGAATGATTTTTTTCGGACATCGGAATTCCAACAAGCGTTGAGAGACCTGAAAAGGTACTTGTCCAGTCCTCCATTAATTTCTAAACTAAAGAAGGGTGAACAATTATTAATTTACTAAGAAGTTTCAGTAGTTGCGGTGAGTGTAGTCTTGATCCATGAGAAAGAAGGTATGCAATTTCCTGTTTATTATGTTATGTTAAATGCTATCAGGAGTAGAGACACGTTATCTGCACTTGAAAAGGCTTGGTCTAGCTATCGTAGTTGCCTCTCAAAATCATAGACCATACTCTCGGTGTTAGCCTATAGCTGTTGTGACTACATTATCCTTGAGGAATGTCCTTCATAAGCCTGAACTATCAAGTCGATCGGCTAAATGGGTAGTTGAAATTAATGAATTTGATAAAGAATATAAATCTCAGACTACTATTAAGTCGCAAGTTTTGGCCGACTTTGTGGCTGATTTTAATCTGAGATTCATGTCTTTAGCTGCTAAAAAAAAAGTTCTAGTATTGGAACCTTATCCAATGTATGGACCTTATTTACAGACGGAGCTTCCTGTGGAAAAGAGTTCGGTCTTGGTATAGTACTTATCACTCCTTCGGGAGAGACCCTGAGATAGTCCATCAAAACTGTTCTTTTGACTAAGAATGAAACAGAGGACAAAGTTTTGGTTGCATGACTTGAATTAGCCCGAGCACTAGGATTTGAGTATATTGAAATAAGGTGTGACTCTCAGTTAGAAGTGAATCAGATACATGTAGTCTTTGACACCAAGGAATAGCGCAACAGTAGTTCTTCAATAAAGTTCAAGATTTACTTTCTCAATTCAGGGAGTAGTCGTTAATTCAAAGCCGAAGGTAAGAGAACGTGGAGTCATATGCGTTGGCCAATTTAGGGTCATCCACGGAAATGAAAGGAGATAATTTTGGTGTAGTTGTTCAGCTGGTGAATTCAGTCCTGGACATGTATGGTTATGGAGAAGTTAAGTCGACCAACCTAATATGGGATTGGAGAAATAAGTTTATAGAATATTTAAGGCATGTCAAATTCCCTGAAGATTGTAAAACCTCCGAGGCCCTACAGACTAAAGTTGCTCATTATTACCTTGTTAATGGTCAATTATACCGAAGATCTTTTCAAGGACCATTGGCTCGATGTTTAGGAACATCAGTGGTTGATTATGTGGTTAGAGAAGTTTAGAAGGGATTTGCAGAAATCATTCCAGTGCACACTCATCGATTCTTAAATTGATAAGGGTTGCTTACTATCTGCCTTAGATGGAACAAAACACGAAGGCATTTGTACAAAAATGTGATAATTAGCAGTGCCATGCGCAATTAGTGCATCAACCGGAAGATATTCTGCATTTTGTGATGTCACTGTGGACATTCATGAAGTGGGGGATGGATATAGTTGGTCTTTTGCCACAAGGGCCCCGACATGTAAATTTGTTTTAGTTTTAATTGATTATTTCACTAAATGGGTTGAATAAGGTGCTTAAAAAAATATTGGAGATCGAGAAGTGATTGATTTCATTTGGGATCATGTCATTTGTCGGTTTGGAGTACCAAAAGAAATTGTTTATGTCAATGGGCCACAATTTATAGGTTCTAAAGTCACAAAATCTCTGGAAGGAATGAAGATAAAAAGGATCACATGTTACCCATATCATCGAAGTTCTAAAATTAAAATGGAGTCAACCAATAAGGTAATAATTCAAAACCTCAAAAATAAATTGGAGGATTCTAAAGGCAATTGGCCAGAAGAGTTACCAGGAGTGTTATGGGCATATTGAACAACGAAGAAGTCAAGCACATGAGAAACACATTTTTCCCGTGTGTACTACGCAGAAGCTTTGAATTCTATGAATAATGTGGAACCAACCATAAGTTATTCCTTGGCAAACAAAGAGGAGAATAATAAAGCAATGCTGATTAAGCTGGATTAACTTGAAGAGCGTGTAAATTTAGTGTAACGACCCAGCCGGTCGTTTCGTGAAATTAGCCCTGTTTCCCCTATTTCTGCTTTATCATATATTTCTTAGCCTGTTTATGTTATGTTGGGTCGGTTGGTTTGGGTTAAGAGTGGTCGTGGTGATAACAGAGACACTTAGTCTCTTAAAGTAGCTTAATAGTGGAAAAGTCAAACTGGGAGTTGACTTATTGGTAAAGGACATGGGAATGCGGATTTTATGGCTTCGTTAGGTGATTTGGGACATATGGGTGTGCTCATAATGAAGTTTTGATGTCCGGTGTAGAATTAGGCTTGGATTGACGAAAGTTAATTTTTTGCGATTTCCGGTCAGTAGTGGAAAATAGGCTATAGGGGTCGGAATGGAATTCCGACAGTTGGATCAGGTTTGTAATGTCATTTTGGATATGTGTGCAAATTTCAGGTCAATCAGATGTGTTTTGGTTGGTTTCGGCATCATTTGCAAAAGTTAAAAGTTTTAAAGTGCATAGGTTTGAATTTGATGTAATTTTGGTGTTTTTGAGTTGTTGTTGGTGTTCCGAAGGCTCGTATAAGTTTGAATGATGCTATGGGGTGTGTTTGTATATTTGGTTGGGGCATCGTGGGGCTCCAGATTGATTTCGTATGGTTAGCAGAGTTTTAGACTAACAAAATTTGCAGCAAATACCTGCTAGTGTGAATCTACTGGTGTGGCCGCACCTGTGGATGGGGAGCCGTAGGTGTGAAGGACCTTGCTCATGTTCAAAAAGAGGCTAGGCAGGAGGAATCTGCAGGTGCGAAGCAGTGGCCGCACCTACGACGCCGCAAATGCGGAAAAGGGATCGTAGGTGTGAGAATTGGACTGTTAAAGGGATTTCGCAGGTGTGCACATGCGGACCGGCGAATATTGTTTCATTTCTTCCATTGTTGCATGCGGGTTAAGCTTGTTTGAGGGAAAATTGAAGGGAGAATTCGAAGGTCTTCAGGGAAGGTAAGTCCCTGGATTATAAAACTCGTTTCTATGCTATTTTGTATGGATTAGGCTTGTAATTTGAAGAATTAAAGTGGAAAAAGATGGTATAAATGGGGAGGAAAATTTGGTAAAATTCTTTTGTTTATTTGAGTGGGCAATTATGGTTCGATTGTGGAGCTTTTGGTATGAATAGAATCGTGGGAGGATGAGGATTCTAGTGATGTAAATTTTATTGAATTTCGAGACGTGGGCCCGTGACTCGAATTTTGCCGAATTTTGAGAATTGTATTAAAATTTATATCTTTCGATTGAGTTTTGTTCCATTAGCGTATATTGATGATGTTAAACTGATTTTTGTTAGATTCGGAGCATTTGGGAGCCAATTTGAGGGGCAAGCGCATCGCGGAGTAGCTCTTGGGCTGTTTTGAAGTAAGTATTGATTGTAACTTAAAACTTGAGGGTATGACACCCCGTTATTTGATATTGTGTTGATAAATCAAGTGACACACATGCTAGGTGACGAGCGTGGGGGCGTGAACCGATAGGGATTGTGACTTGGTCTGTCCCGTAGTGACTATTAAGCCGCGTATTCGATTTGAAACCTTACGACATCCTGTCTTTCAGAAGTTTATACTTGTTAGGGGCTCTGAGCATGTTTGGGGCCTTGTGCCAATCTGTTTAGACCCTCAGGGGTATTTTCCATGTTTGGGGCCTTGTGCGGACCTGTTTAGACCCTCAAGGGTACTTTTACACTATTCTACCACTATCCTGATAGAACAATTGTGAACTCATTCATGTTTCCTACTTGTTGTTATGGTCACTATTATCACACTACTTTGAAAAATCTTAAAAGTGTTTGGGGCTGAGTCTCGTGAGTTGAGATAAATTGCTCAAGTTGCTTGTGAGGGTGACTGATTCAGGCCGACAGCCGAGTATGTGAGGATAACTATGGATCGGGATGCACGCCGCAGCAGTATATATGTGTTAGGCCCAGTGCCGAGTATGTGAGAATAGTTATCGAACGAGCTGCACGCCGCAGCAATATATATGTTATACATAATATGTGTGGGTCGAGTTGCACGCTGCAACAATATAGATTATATATATATGGATCGGGCTGCGCGTCGCAACAATATATGTTATATATGGATCGGTCTGCACACCGCAGCAATATATGTATTGGATCGGGCTGCACGCCGCAGCAGATATAGCGCTTGGACTGAAGTAGCCCTTTTAGGAGTTTGTACACCCCCACTGAGCGCATTCAACTATTATATGGATCGGGCTGCACGCCGCATCGTATGTTATATATGGATCGGGTTGCATGCCGCAACAGTATAAATATATGTTATATATATATATAGTAGTGGAGTGGGCTGCCCGCCGTATCAATTGTGTGTGTTCATGGTACCTGCTGATTACGAGTGTAGAGTGAGAGAATGAGATACTGATAGTGTGGTCACGAGTGACTGAGAGGCTTGATTGAGAGGCTTTATTGTGAGTGATACTAAGAACCGACGGGCTTATATTTTATGAAAATGTTGTTTACACTCTTCCTTACATTGAGCCTCTGATAACGAATGTTGGATAAATGTTTTGATACAAGATTTTTAAATGGAAACTAGAGCTTTATGAAATATTTGGAATTTTAGATTCCTGGCGTGATTTATTCATTTCCACTGTTATTCATTATATGGATTTACATGATTTAAATGCTCGTCACTACACTCAAGTTTTTAGTTACATTGATTACTTACTGAGTTGGCGTACTCACGTTACTCCATGCACCTCTGTGTGCAGATCCAGGTACCGGACTATCTTACTAGTTGATTTCTGGATGAGCTTGGAGTTGTTCAAGGATTAAGGTAGTTGTTCAATGTCCCCAGCTCACCTCCTTTCTTTCCCTCAGATCATAGTTTCTTTTGGTCTTTTGTACCTCAGACTTTTGTTGTAGAAAATCACTATGATGTACATTGTACTTTCAGTCTTAGATGCTCATGAGAGTTGACCCCAGGTTTGAGAAAGTGTGTATTTTGTTTCATCTCATTCTGATATCTTCAAATCTGCTAAATATTGGGGAATTATGAAATATATTGATAATATGAAATGGTTGGCTATCCTAGTTCCATGATAGGTGCCATCGCAGCTGGGTTAGGATTTGGAGTCGTGACAAGTTGGTATCAGAGCCTAGGTTACATAGGACTCAACGATCATAAGTAGGTTTAGTAGATCATGCGGATCGGTACAGAGACATCTGTACTTATCTTCGAGAGGCTCCAGAACCCTTAGGAACAATCTCATTTTCCCTGAATTCTGTCGTGCCATTTGATTGGTTCTAGAAATCGAAACTTCTATTATTTCATTCTCTCACAGATGGTAAGGACTCGCGCCACTGATCAGGGCAATCAGCCACCAGCTAGACCAGGGAGGGGTCGAGGCCGTGGTAAAGGTGGGGGCAAGCCCGTGTGGCAGCCAGGGCAATATCAGTTGATCACCCTACTATTCAGGATCAGGTTCCCACCACAGATACTCCAACGGGACAGGCTCCGGCACCGACAATGCCTATTGTTATTCCAGGTCTTCAGGAGACCTTGGCTTAGATCTTGACTGTGTGTACCGCTATTGGTCAGGAAGTTGCCGCTACTTCTCAGGCTGGGGGAGGTAGTTAGACTCCAATTTCCCGGTCACCTGAGTAGGCTACTCAGGGCCAGCAAACACCGGGGGTGGTTCCAGCCGAGCCGTTTGCTCCAGTTCAGGACTTCGTGGTCCCAACTATGCCAGATGATGAGTAGTGTAGGCTGGAGAGTTTTAGTAGACTACAGCCTCCGAAATTCAGTGGTGCTGAGGGCGAGGATGCCCAGGGTTTTTTGGATAAGTGTCAGAGGATGTTGCGTACTGCTGGGATTTTGGAGACTAGTGGGGTATTATTTGCTAATTTTCAGTTTTCTGATGCTGCTTTCACTTGGTGGGAGTCTTTTGAGAGGCGTAGGACTATTGGTTCTGCACCCCTTACCTGACAGTGGTTCTCCACTATCATTTTGGAGAAGTATGTACCCTAGTCTAACCAGGAGGAGCAACGTAGGCATTTTGAGCAGCTCCGTCAGGGCGAGCTATTAGTGATGCAGTACGAGATACGATTTTAAGATTTGGCTCGTCATGCCACCGAGTTGGTCCCTACTAATAGGGAGAGGATTAAGAGGTTTGTAGATGGCCTTACTTATCAGCTCTGCCTTTTCATGACCCGAGAGAGAGTATCATAAGCTACATTCGAGAAGATTGTTGATATTGCCCGAGATATTGAGTCGGTTCGCCGCCAGGAGCGGGTAGAGAGGGAGACCAAGAGGCCTCAAGGATTGGGTGGTTCTAGTGGTCCTTCCAGGGAGCAATTTCAGCATAGTAGGGGCCATTCATTCAGGCCTCCTCGGTTAGGCCGCCAATCCTATAGTGGTGCATCTTCGGGGCATATTCCTGCGATTTTCAGCCAGGTCATTCTTCATTCGGTGCCCTTCCAGCCTAGAGTGCAGCTCAAGCACCATCATCTCAGGGTTCTTCTATGCATGGTTCTCTTAATTGCCATTCTGGTGCCAGGGGTTCATTTCAGTCCCAGTCTCTAGCTCTTGGGAGCTGTTATGAGTGTGGAGAGTCCGGGCTTATGAAGAGGCAGTGTCCTCATCTTCTTGGAGGCCCATCTCAGTTGAGGAGCCAGCCTTTGTCTTCAACTCCAGTTACTTCACCACCCACCCAGACAACCAGGTGTTGTAGTCAGTCAGCTACAGGCTTCCCAAGAGGGGGAGGTCGAGCAGGTGGAGGTCAGGCCCGTATGTATGCCTTTCCAGCCAGGCCAGATGCTATGGCTTCTGATGCAGTGATCGTAGATATTGTCTTAGTCTGTTTTCGAGATGCTTTGGCTTTATTTTACCCTAGTTCTACATATTCCTATGTTTCTTCATATTTTTCCCATTTTCTGGATATGCGCCGTGTGTCTATAGTTATATCTGTTCATGTGTCGACTCCGGTGGGCGATACAGTTTTTGTGGACCATGTGTATCGGTCGTGTGTCATACCTATTGGGGGTCTGGAGACCCAAGTTAACCTTTTGTTACTCATCATGGTTAATTTTGATGTGATATTGGGCATGAACTGGTTATCTCCGTGTCATGCCGTTCTTGATTGTCACGCTAAGACCGTGACCTTAGCTATGCCCGGATGTCCGTGGGTTGAGTTGAGATGTTCTTCTGATTGTGTGCCGAGCAGGGTGATTTCCTACCCGAAGGCTGAGCGTATGGTTGAGAAAGGGTGTTTATCGTATCTGGCTTTTGTAGGGATGTCAGTAGTGAGACTCCTGGTATTGAGTTGTTTCATGTGGTATGTGACTTTCCGGACGTGTTTCCTGCAGACCTGCCAGGCATGTCGCCTGACAGGGACATTGATTTTGGTATTGACCTGGTGCCAGGCACTCAACCTATTTCTATTCCACATTATCGTATGGCACCAGCGGAGCTAAAGGAATTAAAGGAGCAGCTTCAGGAACTCCTAGATAAGGTTCATTAGGCCTAGCGTGTCACCTTAGGGTGCACCAGTGTTTTTTGTAAAGAAGAAGGATGGTTCTATGTTTATGTGTATTGATTATCGGTATCTAAACAAAGTTATGGTGAAGAACTAGTATCCCTTGCCTCGTATAGATGACTTGTTTGATCAGTTGCAGGGTGCCAGGGTATTTTCTAAGATTGACTTGCGTTCCGGCTATCATCAATTGAAGATTCGGGGGCCAGACATCCCGATGACTGCTTTCAGGACTAGATATGGTCGTTATGAGTTTCTGGTTATGTCATTCGGGCTGACCAATGCCCCAACAACCTTTAAGCACTTGATGAATAGTGTATTCCGGCCTTATCTTGATTCTTTCGTCATCGTGTTCATTGACGATATCTTGGTGTATTCCCGATCTCGGGAGGATCATGAGCAACATTTGAGAGTTGTGCTTCATACCTTGAGGGAAAAGAGATAGTATGAAAAAATTTTGAAGTGTGAGTTATGGCTTGATTCAGTAGCATTCTTGGGGCACGTGGTGTCTAGTGAGGGTATTCAGGTTGAT
Source organism: Nicotiana paniculata (assembly GCA_005239505.1). NCBI lineage: Eukaryota > Viridiplantae > Streptophyta > Magnoliopsida > Solanales > Solanaceae > Nicotiana > Nicotiana paniculata. The sequence goes on from ML338631.1 coordinate 19,032, forward strand.
CCGAAGAAGGTAGAGGCGGTGCAGATTTGTCCTACACCGTCATCAGCTACTCAGATTCGCAGTTTCCTTGGTTTGGCAGGGTACTATCGCCGTTTCGTCGAGGGATTTTCATCTATTGTAGCACCTATGACCAGACTAACCCAGAAGGGTGCTCAGTTCTAGTGGGCTGAGGAGTGTGAGGAGAGCTTTCAGAAGCTCAAGTCAGCCTTGACTATAACTCTGGTATTGATTTTTCCTACGGGTCCAGGTTCTTATAGAGTTTATTGTTATGCCTCGAGAGTTGGCCTTGGAGCGGTTTTGATACAGGACGGTAGGGTGATTGCCTATTAGTCCAGACAGTTGAAGGCGCACGAGAAGAATTATCATGTTCACGATCTTGAGCTAGCAGCTATTGTCCACGCCTTGAAGATTTCGCGTCATTATTTGTATGGAGTGCATTGTGAGATTTTCACTGATCACTCTAGTTTGCAGCATCTGCTTAAGCAGAAGGATATGAATTTGTGTCAGAGGAGGTGGTTGGAGCTTCTAAAGGATTATGACCTCACTATCTTATATCATCCGGGGAAGGCCAATGTAGTAGTCGATGCCCTGAGACGCAGAGCGGGGAGTTTGGGGAGTTTAGCCGACCTTCCAGTAGCGGAGAGACCTTTAACACTTCATGTTCAGGCTATAGAAGGTCAGTTGGTGAGATTGGATCTATCAGAGCCTCCGCGGGTATTGCCTTGTGTAGCCTCCAGGTCTTCTCTTTATGATCAGATTAGAGCACGCTAGTATGATGATCCACATTTGCTTGTTCTTCATGACATGGTTCGTCGCGGTGATGCCAGTGATATGTTTATTGATGATGATGGGGTCATGAGGATGCAGGGCCGGATTTGCGTGCCCAATGCTGATGGGATTGAAGATTTGATTTTAGCTGAGGCACATAGTTCGTGGTATTCCATCCATCCGGGTGCCGCAAAGATGTATCAGGATCTGAGACAACATTATTGGTGGAGGCGGATGAAGAGAGATATTGTTGAGTTTATGGCTCGGTGTCTCAACTATCAGCAGATCAAGTATGAGCACTAGAGACCAGGTGGATTGCTTAAGAGATTCGATATTCCCGAGTTGAAGTGGGAGCAATTCACCGTGTACTTCGTAGTTGGACTCCCACAGACTTCGAGGAGGTTTGATGCTATATGGGTTATTGTGGATCGGCCGGCAAAGTACACACACTTCATTCCTGTTGGTACTACTTATTCTTCGGAGTGATTAGCTGAGATTTATATCAGGGAGATTGTCCGATTGCATGGGGTTCTAGTTTCCATCACTTCTGACAGAGGTACTCAGTTCCACATCTCAATTTTGGAGAGCCGTACAGAGAGAGTTGGGTACTTAGGTCGAGTTGAGCACAATGTTCCATCCTTAGACCGACGGGGAGTCGGAGCGTACTATTCAGATTTTGGAGGCTATGTTGCGTGCATGTGTCATTGATTTTGGGGGTTCATGGAACCAGTTTCTACCATTCGTGGAGTTTGTATATAATAATAGTTATCAGTCGAGTATCCAGATGGATCCATATGAGGCTTTATATGGTAGGAGGTGCATATATCCGGTTGGTTGGTTTGAGCCGGGCGAGGCTAGGCTATTGGGCACAGACTTGGTTCAGGATGCGTTGGGTAAGGTGAAGTTGATTAAGGAGCGGCTTCGCACGACATAGTCTAGGCAGAAGATTTATGCGGATCAGAAGGTCCGAGATGTGTCTTTCATGGTTAGGGAGAAGGTACTATTGAACGTGTCACCCACGAAGGGTGTTACGAGGTTTGGGAAGAGGGGAAAGCTGAGTCCCCAGATTATTGGGCCTTTTGAGGTGGTTCAGAGGGTTGGGGAGGTGGCTTATAGACTTGCCATGCCTCCCAGCTTATCGAGTTTTCGTCCGGTGTTCCATGTTTTGATGCTCTGGAAGTATGTTGGTGACCCGTCTCATGTTTTGGACTTCAACACGGTTCAGCTCGAGGGTGATATGTCATATGAGGTAGAGCCAGTGGCTATTTTGGGTCGTTAGGTTAGAAAGATGAGGTCTAAGGATATAGCTTCAATGAAGGTTCAGTGGAGAGGACAGCCGATGGAGGATGCCACTTGGGAGACCGAGCGGGAGATGCGGGACAAATATCCTCACTTATTCGAGACTCCAGGTATGTTTCTAGACCCGTTCGAGGACGAATGTTTTTTTAAGAAGGGGATGATGTAACGACCCGGCCGGTCATTTCGTGACATTAGCCCTGTTTCCCCCATTTATGATTTATCATATTTTGCTTAGCCTGTTTATGTTGTGTTGGGTCGTTTGGTTTGGGTTCAGAGTGCTCGTGGTGAAAATAGAGACACTTAGTCACTTAAAGTAGCTTATTAGTTGAAAAGACAAACTAGGAGTTGACTTATTGGTAAACGATTCGGGAATGCGGATTTTATGATTCAGATAGCTTCGTTAGGTGATTTTGGACTTAGTAGTGTGTTCGGAATGAAGTTTTGATATCCGGTGCAGAATTAGGCTTGAATTGGCGAAAGTTAGTTTTTAGATATTTTCGATCAACAGTGGAAAATAGGCTATAGGGGTGGGAATGGAATTCCGACAGTTGTAGCAGGTTTATAATGTCATTTTGGATATGTGTGCAAATTTTCAGGTCAATCGGAAGTGTTTTTATTAGTTTCGGCATCATTTGCGAAATTTAGATGTAATTTTGGTGTTTATGTGTTGTTGTTGGTGTTCCGAAGGCTCGACTAAGTTTCCACGATGCTATGGGGTGTAATGGTATGTTTTGTTAGGGCCCCGAGGGCTCGGGATTGATTTCGGATGGTTAGCGGAGGTTTGGACTTAGGAAATTTACAGCAAATAGCTGCTGGTGTGAATCTACTGGTGTGGCCACACCTACAGATGGGGAGCCGCAGGAGTGAAGGACCTTGTGCAGGTGCGGAAAGAGGCTAGGCAGGTGCGAAGCATGGGCCGCACCTGCGAAGCCGCCGGTGCGGAAAAGTATCGCATGTGCAAGAATTGGACTGTTAATGGGATTTCGCAGGTGCGCACCAGAGACCGCAGGTGCGGTTTGCATGGGCGAGGAATGTCCGCAGGTGCAGATTAACTGGGCAGAACAGTATAAAAAGGTGCCTCCATGAATATTGTGTCATTTCTTCCATTATTTCATGCAGGTTAATCTTGTTTGAGGGCAAATTAAAGGGGGATCTTGAAGGTCTTCAGTGGAGGTAAGTTACCGGATTATAAAACTCGTTTCTATGCTATTTTGTATAGATTATAAAACTCGTTTCTATGCTATTTTGTGTGTGTTCATGGTACCTGCTGAGTACGAATGTTGAGTGAGAGCATGAGATACTCATATTGGGGTCACGAGTGACTGAGAGGCTTGCCCAGGAGGCTTTATTGTGAGTGATATTGTGCCCTAGGGGATTATATTTTATGAAAATGCTATTTACACTCTTCCTTACACTGAGCCTCTGATAACAAATGTTGGATAATGTTTTTATACGATATTTTTAAATGGAAACCGAAGTTTTATGAAATATTCGGAATTTTAGATTCCTGACTTGATTTGTTCATTTCCACTGTTATTCATTATATGGATTTGCATGATTTAAATGCTTGTCACTACACTCAAGTTTTTAGTGACATTGATTACTTACTGAGTTGGCGTACTCACGTTAGTCCCTGCACCTCTGTGTGCAGGTCCAGGTACCGAACCATCTCACTAGTTGATTTCCGGATGAGCTTGGAGTTGTTCGAGGATTGAGGTAGCTGCTCAGCATCCCCAACTCACCTCCTTTCCTTCCCTAAGAACATAGTTTCTTTGGTCTTTTGTACCTCAGACTTTTGTTGTAGCAAGTCACTATGTTGTACATTGTATTTTCAGTATTAGATGCTCATGAAAGTTCTAGGTTTTGGGAAAGTGTGTATTTTTTTCATCTCATTTTGATATTTTAAAAGTTGCTAAATTTTGGGAAATTATGAAATATATTAAAAATCTGAAATGGTTGGCTAGCCTAGTTCCATGATAGGCGCAATCACGGCCGGCTTAGGATTTGGGGTCGTGACATTTAGCATATGTGAGGATTGGCATAATATTAAAGGATGAAAATGTACTATAATATGGAGTAAAGTTACCAAGAAATTGGAACGTGACTCACCCCAAAAGGTATTACTATTGAAGATCCTTGATGGTACTGAAAGTATGTGGTGCTTTCACGACCCAAAATCATCCTAGTCACGTGTTACACCTGTGCATCCCAAGGTGAAGTATGATGAATATGAGACATGTTATAATGATTTAAATGAGTTTAAAGTCATAATATGACTATATATTATGTTTGGATATAAAATAAACTGTTCGAGAAAATCGGATTTAAGTTGCGAAAAATCCGACTAAGGATTTGCCTTATAACAGAGCTTTTTGAGGAATATATATCGTGTGTTATATGAGATCTTTTTGGGACATATTATATACCAAATTGATGTTTTTGGAATTTAGTTTTCAACACTCTTAACAGTTCATTCATATGACATGCAGATAAAATCATATAAGCATTTGAAGATGGGCCAATGCCAAGGTGCCAATCTAACACCTCTTTGACTTTTCAAAAGTGGATATATATTCCTTAAGTCTTATGTTTCTTCATTTTTACGTATACCACGAACATAGAATACCCATAAACTTACCCTTAAGCTTTCTACAAGGGTTTCAAAAAGGATTAACATATCAGGTACGAAATCAAGAAGTGATAACATTAGAACGATCCCAACGACGTAAGTATCATTATACCAAGATTCTTTTTCTTTGTAGTTTGAGTTTTGGAAGGTACTTCATGGTTAATATAACACCTAATTTCCATATTTAAGCTTTTTAAATATCACGGAAGGTTGATAAGTTCATTTCCTAATACTTAGAACTCACAAAACGGTGATTTAAAACCGTGAGTTCAATTTGTTCCACTTGTAGTGCACTATTTTTTACTCCACTCATGTTGGCATCTTGTGCCTCTGATTTATTGAATGGAAGGACAAAAGGTGTGGATAAATTCCACATTTGGTGGGTGTAGTGGGTTGGTCGCTCGTCGTTGCGAATTTCAAGCTAATTGATAACTTGTTGATTGGGTGTGTTATGGTATATTTGGATTTTTTGCTGTATTAAATGTCCCAAATTGTAGTTAGGTTGTTTTTGAATTGATTATTGTAGTGTATTGTTGTATCACCTATAGTAGGCTTGAGGAAGCAGTAAAATCAGGGAAAATGCTGCTATTTTGTTATATATTTAGTTACTTTCGCTATATAAATGAGAGAGTCATTCATAGCTTGACAATAGCTTCAATGTTGTTGTTGTAGGTTAAGTTGAGGTGAGATGAGTTTAGCATTGTTATTGGACAGATTTCTATAAGGTATGTTAAGGCTGTCCCTTATTTCCATTTGGCATGATCCATACGATACAAAGAAACGAGCAATCACGCAACTTTCACATATGACTCTATTCTTAGAAGTACTAGAGTTGCCTATGTTCTTCATTCCCCATATGTCCTATTATTATATCTTCTGTTCATGGGTCTTTGAAAATACGTAATATGATAAAGTTTATTTCATGATATTAACTGAATGCATATTGATCTTGTGACATTCCGAGAGTTCTTATTGACTTTCATTTATACGTATACATTGACCCATGACTAGATGGCGTTATATACGCGTATATTATATGTATATGGGGTATGGGGAAAGGTTATGGTGTTATACACGTACTACTACCTAATCAATTGGTATACATTGACGATTTCACCCACTGAGGTCGAGATGATATGATGGAATGCCTTCGAAGGATTGATGATGTTATGTATGCATATAACTATACATGATATGACATTTATATGTATATGCATGACATTATAAATGTTTCATGATTCACAGAGCTGTTTAGACTTACAAGTTGAGTCCTTTACTCTATGTTTCATTCATGTCTTTTATATACTAATTTTTATGCCTTACATACTTGGTACATTATTCTTACTAATGCTCCCATTGGATGGGGCCTATGTTTCATTCTCGCAGGTGCAGGTAAACAGGTTGACGATCCCCATTCTTAGGATCCTTGCTTAGGGAGAGTTGGTGTGCTCCATTTGATCCGAAACTGCTATTGGATTTTGGTATGATATTTCTGTATAAATATATATGTATGTTGGGGCCCAGTCCCATCATTTAGAGAGTTTTACACTCTATTAGAGGTCTGTAGACAATCATCAGTTAAACAGGCTCACAGTCCCCCTTATTAGGATCTTTGCTCAGCGAGAGTTGTTGTGCTCCTTGATCCGGAATTGCTATTGGGTTTTGGTACTAAATATTTGTATATATATATGGGTGTGACGGGGATAGTCCCGGCCTTTATACAATTGTACACTCTATTAGAGGTCCGTAGACAGTCATGTATAGTTGGATAGTATGTGGCCTTATTGGCTTCTATTTTGATATATAGTTGTCCATAGCAGCTTGTTGGCTTGCCGTACTCTACTACATATATATATATATATATATATATATATATATATATATAACTTATGGGCATGTTTCCTCACGTATGTTATTCACATGATTCAAGAGTTTATTGACTAATGTTATGCATGACCTATACCTATTTCATGTTTATATCTTAGATGTATGCTTAGGTGTGTTTGACAGGTAGGACTAGAGCACTCATCATGACCCATCAGTTTGGGTCGTCACAAAAGTGGTACTAGAGTATTTTCGTCCTAGGGTTGTCTACAGACCGTGTCTTGTAGAGTCTTGTTTATGAGTGTGTTGTGCACCACATTTATAAAGAAGAGGCTGCATGACATATTTGATGTTACCCTCTGATCACGCTCAACTATGTCTTATAAAAAGACTAAACGGGCGCTGCAAATATAATTTGGGGTATTACACCCAAAGTCGATCCCACAGAGAATCGAACGTATCAACTGAATCTATAAAATACTAAACTGTTACTTAATCACTTTTCTTAAGACTTTTGAATATCAATTTGGNGTCAATCATGAACTCTCAATCTACCACAAATCTCTCTCAAGTAATTATGATAATTTACTAGACGCACTCTCTCAAGTTACGCTAGCTAGATTTCATTACAGTTCACTTTAGATTGCACCCGAGGTATCGTTATTTCTAATCCAACCTCTAAACCCTCGGTTATGACTTTCGTCTATACTCTAGGAGTGGTGTTGTTCAAACAATTACCTAAATATGCACTCTCTCTCAAGTAGATACATACTAAATAGGCACAGCTAATTGATGGCCATTCAATTAACTACAATAAGAACGTAGTTGGACAAAGAGAGAATAATCAATCAAAATATATTAATATTACAAGAAGTTCATCCCCAACGGATTCTACCAAAACCCTAGATTAAAAACTTAGCTACTCATGTTTATACGAAACAAAACTACAAACAATTGCATAATTGAAATATAAAGTAAGAAATACTAGATTGTAGA
>MDKI01126642.1:0-23728 GCA_005239505.1 Nicotiana paniculata
CACTTTAATTGGAAAAACTCCCATATCCAACCCTGTGTCGGAAAAAGGAGGTGTGACAGATGTTGCACTGGAGGTTTGGCTCTATTTTGACAACTATGACCAACAACCTGGCACTTAGCACGAAACATAGGCTTCCAATCATAGGTTACATATTGCTAAAACTTCCTTCCTTTTGGATCAATCACACAAGGTTCGACTCACATTTACTTCTACTAACATTCTTGCATAGGAAATCTTTGTATGGTTAGTAGTACATTTATCAACATATTAAGGTGTGCCTAAGACATTGGAAATTATGCTTACTGACTTACTACTCCAGCAACGCATTGGTAGGTTAGAGAATTTTACCCAAAGAGGAATGTCTGCTGGAAATTCATAGCTGAAGTCAAACTCAGGAGTCCAAGGTTTCAAGATAATTGGTCTATTGTTTATTTTGTATGGCTCAGCATAGAAAATAACATGTATATCAGTAACAGGTAGAAACTTTAGCACATAGTAGACTTCTTCATGATAATAAACATTAGAAGTAGAAATAGTAGACCAATTTTGATCAATGTAAGAACACATTGCATTATACCCAGGGATCTCACCAATAATATAAGCTATTAACGCACATCTCCATTTCTCTTCCTCTGGTGCTACATCTTCCAATTGCACTACTAGTTGGCCATCTACCAGTTGGTGAGGGATATAAGAAAGGGCCATGCCATTAGCAGCTGACCTATTATATTTAAACAAATTAGTCCACGTCCCCATATGTTTTGGATCTTCTGCTCGCTTTTGATTATCTTATTCTGCATCTTTCATTGTTCCATTGGTTACTGTAGCAGTTCCTCCCAATGGTTGTTGTGTAATTTTTACTGCAATTACTTCTGTTTCCTTAACCTTTTATGTTCCCTCCGTAGCCATGGTCATTGTAATCCCTTCAATTGGCTTAGGGTTAGCAATTTGCAGCCCTTCGATTGACCTAGGGTTCCCAATTTGGGAGTTTTATCCTTCAGAGCTAGGAGATGATCTCTCGCTTAGGTGTAATCGCTGAGCCACTGTTTTAGGATTTGTTGTATATCCCATTGCATTAGTTCCTATATCATCCATTATCTGTATTGGGGTAATTGTTGCTATCGAAGGTCGAGCTTCCTTTGTTCGTACACGAGCTCCCACTGAGCTCCAAAAAACAACTAACAAAACTTTCTTAGGTCTTCCTCGTCCTTGTCCTCGTCCCCGTCCCCGCCCTCTTACCGTGGACGATTCTGGTGTACAATTAGCTAACGTGCACCGATCGCATGAGAGAGAAGAGAGTCGAAAAATGACAAAATTAGCTCTCACTTCTTTAAAGTAAAAGTATATATTTTAATAAATAAATAAAAACTTATAAATTGTTAATATTTCCTTGAAAGAAGGACAAATATACTTTAACGACGACTTGCTAAGTGGGGATGTGCCCATTCTTATGCTTTTGCAAATTTAGTTTACTAATTGTTTTTCAAAAAATTGAATTTAGTAATATACTTTTCCATTCTTTATACGTTTTACATTTTTAATGATTTGTAATCAAAGTAGCAAAACATATTTCATACCAAGACTGCATATTTGTTTGTATTATTGTAGTTAATATATTATTTCACTTGTTAATAAAAGATTTTATTATGTTATCAAGCATTTTCTTACTTTTAAATGATATTCTCAATTTCTTATATAGTAAACTACATAATATATCATGATCACTTGTGAATCATGTTATAATTTGTTTGAATATATTAAATGGTATTTATAATATTCTTTGGTATGCTGCATATTACACCAGGTACACTGTATAATATACTTTCATTACGGTTAAATTACAATTCAAAAGAGTTCAATTGTATTTTCTATCTTCTTGGTAAACCATGATACAACAATCATAATAGCCCTAGTACTCTCGGTATACTATTTGTCGGTATACCATAATTACTATTGACTCATAGTATACTTTATGTGATTATGTTACATGATAATCCTAATATTCTTGGTATACTACATGTTGGTATACCATGATTATTATTGAATTATGGTATTTTTAATATTTTTAATATACTACAAAGTATACCATAGTTACTATTGAATTATGATATACTTTATTTGAATATATTAATAGTATTCCTGATAATTTTGGTATACTACTAAGTATACTATTATTTCATAATATACTTTACTTGAGTATGTAAATTAATATTCTGATATTCTTGGTATACTACAAATTGGTATACCATGATTAATGTTGAATCATGGTATATTTTATTTGAGTATATTACATGGTATACTTAAGATCCTTGACATATTACACATTGGTATATCATGATTAATGTTGAATATGATCTTCTCAATATTTTTGGTATACTACAATTTGGTATAACATGTTTAATGTTGAATCATCATGTACTTTGTTTGAGTAATTTGAATAATATATTGAATATTATTGGTATACTATATAGGTATACCATGGTTACTATTGAATCATAGTATTCTAGGTATAATACACATTGTATACCTTGATTAGTGTAGAAGATCAAAATTTTAATATTTTTGGTATATTACATATTGATATCATGATTAATGTTGAATCATGGTATACTTATCTGAGTATGTTAAATAGTATACCAAATATTTTTGGTATACTACATATTGGTATATCACGATTAGTATTAAATTCTGGTGTTCTCTATATTCTTTGGTATACTGTACATTGGTATACCATGATTAGTGTTAAATCATGATATACTTTGTTAGAGTACATTAAATAATATACCCATTATTCTTGGTATACTACATATTGGTATATCATAATTACTGTTGAATTATAGTACTCTTTGTCACGAGCCATTTCCCACTATAGGTCGTGATGGCGCCCAACGTCGTCGTTAGGCAAGCCAACAGTGAACTGATCTATTTAATTATTCATTTTATTACTTTTTAATTCATAAATTTTATTTAATAAGAAAAACAAGTATAAAAATCCATGGTGAAAGCATAAAAATCAAACGTAAGAGCGAAATGGTGATATTAACAGGCAAAAATCATAAATATCTACTAAAATTACTCAAAATTCGGTGTTACAAGTGTACGGGCAATGTAGTAGAATATACAAACCGCTACAACTGTTGTCTAAAGTAAAATAGACAGGAATATAAAATGCAACAGGAAGGAGACTCCAGGTGCTACAGATCAGAGCAAAGGGGAGCAACTCACGCTAGGCCTCCGGGTAATGTGGATGCACGGCGAACGAGTACCAGATGTACCTTCCTCAGAACCGGGCACAATTTGTGCAGAAGTATAGCATGAGTACATAAAGTAACGTGTACACAGTAAGTATCCAGTCTAACCTCAAAGAAGTAGTGACGAGGGGTCAACATCGAGACTTACTAGTGGCCAATAATCAATGAGCAGGAATTATAAATAGGCATGAAATACAACAGTACAATGGAATGGGAAAACAATAAATAAATAATTCCTTAACAAAATATCAATTTAAAATCTCAATTATCACATGCCAATTTAAACAAATAGGAGCCATCAAGTAATTATCAATTGTCAAGTCATGAAGGAAATATCACATATAACCGAACTCCTGGCGATATTACGCACGACTTATGTTGAGGCTGTACGACCCGATCCAGAATAATTGTGTACACTGTCGAGGGTCGACCGACACAAACCATAGATGCATTTCATATATAAAACTGAGGCATTCGGCCAGATCTACCGGAATAGAGAAACTCGACAAGATATGGTCAATGGCTACAATACAAGAATAGTACTCAAAAAGGCATAATTTCCACCAATAATTCAAATATTCTGTCAAAACTCAAGATAATGAAGCTCGGTCTCGCAAAATTTTCAAAATATATTTTAGTTATAAATTCAAGTAAACTAAAGTTGGGTTCAAATAATACGAGTGTGGCATGGTAAAGTCCTAAATCTAACCAGACATATCCATGATTTTAGCTACGTACGGATTCTTGTCACTTAGTGCGTACGTAGATCCCACAATTATTAACAAATAAAAATTTAAAGACCTACGGGGATAATTCCCTCTTACAAGGTTAGGCAAGAGACTTACCTCGATTCCAAGTTCACTACTCGGCTCTTCAATCACACTAATTGCCTCAAATCACTGACGAGCAATCCAAAACTAGCCAAAGGTCGTACAAACTAATCAATATATGCTCAAAAGTTCATAAGTTAACTACTAGAGTAATTACCCAACCCAAATTTGAAAAATTCTTAAAAGTCACCCTCGGGCCTACTCCGAATTTCAAATTTTTTTGTAGATAGATGTTACCCATAACCTTATGAACTCAAATATATAATTTATACCCAATTCCATAATCAATTTCATGTCTAATCCTATTTTTACCAAAATATAGATTTTTCATCATAAACCCATGATTTCTACAATTTCTATATTAAAATCTACCCATAATCTATGTATTAAACTCACATTATATAGAAATTGCTTACTTCAAGATGCTAGGTGAAAATCCCTCTCTAAAAAGCTCCAAAATCGACCAATAGTTAAGAGAAATGTAGAACATGAGCCTAAGTCCTGTGTTTTAACAATGCTACCTAGAGATCCTTCTTGGCGATCGCGAAGCAAAAATTGCCAAGGCTCAGAAAAAGCACTTCGCGAACGCGTCCACGTACTCGTGATCGTGAAGGCTAGCCCAGCTCAAGCTTCGCGAACGCGAAGGGAAATGACCCACTAACCCCAGGCCCCTTTCCTTTATATGCAAACGTGGACGTCCTATAGCGAAAGCGAAGGCCACGAGTCTTAAACCTTCGCGAATGCGACCAAGTGATCCCGAATGTGAAGAACAAATCACCCCTGCCCCAAATCCTTCATCATGAACGCGAGGCTTATTCGCGTTCGCGAAGAAGGAAACCAGTAGAAGAATTTCTGCAATTTTTGACTTAATTCTGGGTGGGTCGCAACACACCCGAGCCAATCAGGACCCCGTCCTAATGAACCAACAAGTCCATAAACATAATACGAACCTGCTCGAAGCCTCGAAACACATAAAACACATCGAAACTAATAATCGTACCCTAAAAACACATTAATCAACTTATGAACATCAAATTTTTTCAATTAGTTCCGCGACAAATCATACTTAGACAACTCAGAATAACGCCAAATTTTGCGCAAGTCATAAATCACCATACGAACCTATTCTAGGCTCGGAATCTCAAACGGACATTGATAACATCACAGTCTACTTCAAACTAAATTTAAGAAACTCTAAACTTTCAAGGCGCCAACTTTCAACATTAAGCGCCGAAACGTTCCCCGATCATCAGAAACTCGATTCAAACACATGCCGAAGTACAAAATCATCATACGAACCTATTGAAATTATCAAATCCCAATTCCTAGGTCATTTACTCAAAATATTGACTCAAGTCAAACTTGGCCATCGTAGGCCACTATTAAGGAACTAAGTGTTCCGATTTCAGTCCGAACCCTTCCAAAATCAAACCAACAATCCTTGCAAGTTATAAAACATAAAAGCACATACATAGAGTCTTAAATAGGGAAAAAGAGATATAGAAAGTAACACGACCAGTCGAGTCGTTACACTGTTAAGTATTCTTAGTATACTACACATTGGTATACCACAATTAGTATAATATACAAAATTTAGGATTCAACGATTTAACTAGAAAAAACAAAAAAGGTAAAGAAGAGTGACATACTTTTGATTTTAAAAAAAACCTTAATTTCTTAAAAATTTGCAAAAAAGTCATATAAAAATATAAAATAAAAAAATATAAAAGAGTGACACCATAACTATAATCGATTAATGATTGTGTTGAAAGTATTCCAATACTAATTTTAGGACTAGATTGTTTATCTAGAAAGAACAAAATAAAACTAAAGTGGAATAAAGTAATAAAACTCCTAACGGAGAAATTTTACTGAAAAAATAATAGATGAAACTAAGATAAAAAACAATACTCCAGTTGTTTCAATTTAGATGACACACTTTCCTTATTAGTCTGTTCTAAAAAGTACGACACATTTTTAAATTTGAAAATAATTCAACTTTAAACTCTTCATTTTACCCATTTTACCCTTAATGAAAACTTATATAACCACACAAATGTTATGGCTCCACAAAACTTTTACTCCTTAAGCTTTTAAGACCACAAGTTTTAAAGTCTTCTTTTCTGTCTTAAGCTCCGTGCCGAGTCAAACTACCTCATCTAGATTGAGACGGAAGGATTAGTTATAAAGAAAAGAAGTGACAGATATTTTAAACGAACAGGTTTTACTTTAAAAAATAAAATCTAAAATTTCTTAGAACACGACAAAGACATATCTACAAATATTAAATAAAAAATTAAAGAAATAAAAAAGAGTAACAATGGTAACTCTGGGTAATCATAGTCAATTAATAAGTGTATAAAAAGTATCCCAATTCAAAGTTTAAGACTCGGTTAGTTATAAAATAAATAAAAATAAAAGTGGAAGAAAGTGATTACAATTTTTGGAGGAAGAATTTACTGAAAAAAATAACTAAAAAATTTAAGATGAAAAAGAAAAAAATGACAAAATATTTTGGATGGAGAGATTTTAGTGGGAAGAATAAAATTAAGAAAAAACACCAAAAAATAAAAAAATCAAGGTAATAAAATAAAACAAAAAAAGAGTGAGAGGGTTACTATTAGAATGAATAAAAATAAATAAATAAAAATTAAAAGAGAAAATAACTAAAATAAATAAATAAGAAAAGATGAATAAGAATGCATAATTTTTAAAAAATAATGTGTAAAAAAAAACAAGAAAATATGAAACAAACAAACAAAAAAAAAAGACTGAAAAAAGAAAAAGAAAAAAAGGAGAAGGACCTTTGGTGAAGCTTAGGACGCTAGGCTTATAACCTGTTTGACCAAGTTTCTAAAATCAGCTTATTTTGAGAAGTGCTTTTCTCAATTGGTGACAAGTGGTTTGTGTTTGACTAACTAATTTGAAAAGCACTTTTGAACAGTAATTAGTGTCTGACCAAACTTTTAAAAACTGCTTCTAAGTGTATTTTTCTCAAAAGTGCTTCTCAGAAAAGTGCTTTTGGAAAGAAGCTATTTTTTTCTGCTTCTCAAAAACTGCTTCTGCTTCTCCTCAAAATCATTTTTTTTCCTTTCAAAAGTTTGGCCAAACACCTCAACCTTTTGGCCCAAAAAAAACTTGGTCAAACAGGCTATTAGAAAGGAGGGGCATGCTGGTCTTAAAATCTTCAAAGGGGCATGTTTTATCTTTTTTATTTTATTTTATTTTAAAAAAAGGGGAGCATTTTGGTCATTTAGTCTTTAAATGGGGCTTTAAGTGTCATTTCTCATTCTTTTTCTACCACGGGATAGCAAAATTGTAAGGTCTCACCCTTTGATTAATTAAACTTCTTGCCTCCTATAATTTGGGTATAACTTTAATGGAATAATTAATAACAATAAATACAACATATGATCACTGGCTGAATCCCAAATATAAAATTATTTTAGTCATAACATATTTTTTCACAAGGCTAAGAACAATAAAATAATATATACTATGAACATCATTTTCAAATGAAGAAGTATCAAGCGAATATGATGTTAATAATATTTTTGTGCCTCAGAAAATAAATATAATATAATTACAAATAATATAAACTATCTTTTTTTATATGATTAAAATAACGCACGACACACGTTTACAGAGGCTAGTAGCAAAAAATTGAGGAAGATTTCGATAGTTTAACGAAACATAAAAGCCTCCTAATTAGCCCTACACCTCATGGAAGCCAACGTGCCACTCAAAATCCACATAGTGAAAGACCATGACATGAAAGAAAGGCTTTTGCTTAGAAGTGGAAGAGGGTGGAATTGAGTGTGATGAACTTGGAATTTAGCGAAGCAATGACAAGTTTTATAGAAAAGTTACAAATAAAGTTTTTTTCGTGCTAAAGAAATATTAAGTAAAAGAGTGATAAAGGGAAAGTAATACGAGCATTAGATTTGTGTATTACTAATATCTTATTTGATACATTTTTTCAATTTATGTATAACTTAAGATGTGTATTAAGATCTGAATACTAAATGATTAAGACTGTTTGATTTTTAACATATGAATGTATAAAATTTAGCTTTATTTGAAAATTAATAAACATAAAATTCAAATAAATACTAATTAATCTAATATTCCATCAATAATTTTTTAAAATATGATAGTTACTGGTGGTGATTGCTAATCGTAGTGTTTGTGAATGCCGACTAAAAGCGATGGTTGATGATAGATTTGGTTGATGGTGGCAGTTTAGGGTAATAGCTAGTAGTGATTGGAGTGGTAGCTATTATGATTGAGGATGGTGGTTGTGGGTGGTGATAGTTAATAATAGCGGATGGTGGTAGTTGTGATTGAGGAAGATGGTGGCAGGTGGTGGTAGTTTATAATGATGGGCAATGCCAGCTATAGTTGTTGATGGTGATGTGATGATTAGTTGTGATAGTTGATGTGGATGAGTGTAGGTTGTTGTTAAGAATGACGATGGTGGGAGTGGTGGGAATGGTGAGTGGTCGTAGTCGACAATGGTGGCGGCTATGATTAAGGATGATGGAGATGGTGGTTGAGTATGGTAGGCGGTGGCGGCAGTTAATAATGAATATGAATGATAACATCTTAATGAAACTATTCAGACACATTAAGTGGTTGTGAAGTAAAAAAAAAAAACCAAACATATTTAACGATTAAGATCTGAATAATTAAGATTTAGACTTTAAAAATAAACGCATTTAGTGTCTGAGATTTAAATGATTAAGACTCAGACATCTATTAAGTACAAACAAATGAGACCTTAGAGCCTTTAAGGTAGGTTCAAATAAGACATCCAACGAAACACTCTGAAGGGCTCATTTACATTTAGTTTGTTGTATATGAAGTGATCATGCATGAAAGATACAATTAATTGTTTCTCATATAAGACTTATTAACAGAAAGGCTAAGCTTTTTCAATATGGAATAAAATGGCTAAAAAAGAACTTAGAAGCATCAAAATCCACAGATAATTGTTCATTTTCCAATCATGTCATCTGCCTTTTCGCAAAAATTTCTGCATATTAATATAAGAATCAGTCAAGTAATCTATATATATATATATATATATATATATATATATATATTATATATAGATAATTGAGGGCCATGTGAACACATGCATACGTGACACTTCTCTTTAAGCAGGAATTGCATTTATCTAGTTTTTTACTCTCAAAGATAAAAAGTAGCACGCAAAAACTAAATGCCGCTTCAAAAACAATACCGTTTCTTTCTATACCGATTCTTTACTCTTTTTATTTTCCGTATTTCCTCTCTTTCTTTGTTATATTTATATATATATATATATATATATATATATATATATATATATATATATATATATATATATATATATATATGCCTGTTGCCACCGTTCATATTCAGACCTACTGTCAGGTATCTTCTTCGGTTTTCCCTATTTCTTTTTCTTTTCTCTTTAGTATAGTGTAGTTATCTCATAAAATATAATATTAATATTCACATTTATAAGAAGATTCAAGTTAATAAGATGTTAGCCACGTATTTACAATTCGTTACCTTGGATCTTATTGTAGAAAAACATTATTTATCAATAAGAAAATTGGAGTATCTTAATTTAAAGTTCTAAAATATTTCTATTGTTAAAAATATATGAAGAAAGAAAAAAAGAAGGAACAAATATAATAGTAATACTATATTTTGCAAGATAACTATATTATAGACAAAATAAAATAAAATTAAAACCCCTTATTAAAATTTGGCTTTAGGCCATGAGTTTTATTGAGACGCCTTTGAAGATGATTCACAACCCAAACTCAGAATGTCACAGATACTTGCTTTAACAACTCGTAGTTCATTAGAAAAGTGGGAAATGTTTCTCCTGGTCTTCAAAAATTAGCAGCAAAGATTATCTGATAGCTATATCATTAGATTATATCAAAGACTATGAAGATATAAAACAAAGAAAAGATCAAATGATTTTCCTACCAAATTTGTCAATGTAATATAAGAAAAGAATAAGAAAGAGAGGAAGGCGTGGAAAATATTCTACCTAGGTAACAACATAACAACCTAAAACTTACGACTGAAACATTCTTCAACAATGAAGGCTTGTTAATAATGAAAGGAGCAGCAGTGTAGCCAGATAGAGCATTCAGCATTGCTTATTCACATTAACTTATTCATGCTCTCTCCCAATAATAAGTTTTACACAATCAATGTTCTAGTTAAACATGTAGCAACCACAACATTTTTAGTCTGTGTGTGAATGTGTCCTTAATTTAACCTAAAGCTTCCAAGTGTGCATGTCCTCACTCTAAACATGCACTCAACTATAATCAAGTGCCGGCCCGCAACTTTCATGGCTAAAATGAAGAATTATATATACCTCTACTAAATTGAAGAATGAAAAATCATACTCCAGGGTCCAGAGGTACTCGCACATGGAAACATGATACACTTCCCTTGATCAACGAATGTGATAAAGCGAAGAAGTACTCACTGAAATTAAAAGAAAAAAAAGAATTTATATGAGACTTCTTCCTTACAGGAAAATAATATTACCTCTCAATTTTGTCCGACGAGTCCCCCTTGCTTCTTTCTTGAAATCACACTTTTATTATGCTTTTAATCTGAAAAGTACAAGATGTTTGAAACATTCCAGTAGAAATAAACCTCTCGTAAAGAGTATCTTTTTGATAACTAATTTTATTTTTATTTTTTTAGTACAGCCAGCAACAAGCACATGTTGGCAATTACGGAGAAAAATACGACCTCTAGCAAGGAGAATGCTTTAAAGTTAGACAAGGAAAATGAGCAGAATCAAATAAACAATAGTTTTATGCTTCATGGACTCTTCATTTGCCTTGAAACACCAGTGTCAATCAGTTGGTTATGGGTTATTTCTGTGAATCCTCAAAATACACCAAAAAGCATGCTAAAAATTGAACGTAAATTATTCGTACCTGAGTCCACATAAAAAAGGAGACAATAGGACAGAGGAGGAAGATAAGAAAATGCAACAACCTATCCAGTAAGAGCAACTCAGCGAGAGAGACAAAGACGAGAATTGTTTGTTTTGTGGTTCTTTTTTTTTAGGGGGGTGGGGGTGGGGGTGGGTGTTGACACGATGGTTGCAATGTTCATAGATAAACAATGAACAGGCATTACGATGTCAAGTTAGTGGAAAACTGAAATTGCAAAAGCATAAAATATTCTCGTGCATATCTTTTACGAAGAACAGAGGTACTAAACTCATCAATTCATTTAATCGACATCCATAAGATCTACCCTCTCTACCAGCATTAAACTCAAGAAATTAGGTATAACAAACAGATCATTTCCCACGTTTTAAAATTGCAGTGAAAATGAAAGAATAGTTGCAAACTTTAGGTTCCACCTCCGTGTAGTTTCTCCTTTTTCTTCGTGCAACACCGGCATGAATGGCGAGGACATGCTGATACTCTACCATTACTTTGGACGTCGCAGTTACTGTCCATGCAAAAGGAAAATTAGTTTGTTGATAAGCTTCAGCAATACGAAATACAATATCAGCCGAGAGATGTTCCTGCAATTTAGTAGTATTGTGCACTTCAAGTTTTGACAAGAAAAGTAGTTTGCATTTCAATTTCTTTAGTAGCATCAACAGATATATACTAGACCAACTTATCTTCTTGCAGCTACTGAATGTTCAAAGAAAGAGTTTTCCTTGCTCGTTATTAACAGGACCTCCTGTACCGATATTCCACAGCTACTACCAGCATCTTGGACATCCTTTTTTTATTCTTGACTTTTAACAAGGAATTTCCATCCTTAAGTTCCTCAAAAGCAGGGTTTGGTTAAGGATCTTCTGGACAGAAATGGAACTCCAGCTTATTTGACTATGAAGTTCAAGCCTAAAATTACACGGAGCATCAGCAAAAATTAGATTCCTTTCAATCAATTGGCATCGAAGCTGCGACATGTCTGTACATCCAATAGTCAGCCATTATTTATTTTATTTTTTTACAAGTAGTCAGCAATTGGTACTAATTCACATTCCTTGGTACCACATTAAGCATTCTAATATGATTCACTAATATTATTCACTTTCTTATGATTTCCTGAACAACTCGCATTCTAGGATATAACAATGCTAGATCGGGGTCTATACCTCATGAGGAAAGGAGAAAGTTATCATCCACCATTCATGACATTCAGTTTTACTTAATAATGGTACTTGAAAAAGTGACTTCTTCTTTAATTAAGTAGCAACATTTTTGAGTTCTATTCCACTAAATAAGGTATCAACTCCTATCTATTAAAAACAAAACAAAAGAAAGTAAATAAAAGCCCATATTTTTGGAAAATCAATCAAACTATTTTTTGTTACCTTTTTCCACTTTCTTTTTTGTAGAATGCCAAATAGATGTCATACATCTTTTTATTTTTTCGATCAGGTAAGATAAAATAGATGTCATACATCTTTAAAGCAGTTAGTAAGATTTTCTTAAATGTTATGAAAAGGTTCGATGATGTACACTAATTTGCAGTACACATACCATTCTCTGATGTTCCAGTACCACCTGCAACTTTTGGAACACGGTCCCCGCCAAGGATATCTCCACTAATTTGCCTTGCATCCTCGAAAAATTGGCCAAAAGAATAATCACATGACATCCACAAAGGAAAAGAGAAAAATGTGTTTTAGCATCTAAAGACTGAAAATTTAAGGACACTGTAATAGCAAATACAACAATCCATCAGATATGAACACAGTAATGTAGCTTTATAAAAGATTTAAGAAGTTGTTATCTTCTAAATAGGGTATAATTTGAAGGCTATATATGTATAGTCTGGATATCAAATCAAATAAATTAGCAACAAATGCAATAAAATGCAGACCTATTTATAAGATGCAAGGCCAATTCCACGAGGCATTTTCTTTGAGCTAGAATCTTCAACGTCTTTCAACTGATAGTAGTGGGGAGCTACCTCTACTAGCCATTCTGGTTTCAATTCAGTAACCTGCCGCATGTACTCCTTAGTTGTCAGGACCAACTCATGGTAGACAACCCATCTAGGAAGCACCTGTGATAAACCTGAGCTGGGGTGAATATGACCTGTCTGGGGATGCTTAACAATTCGATAGGATCCATTGTTCTGTAGTCTTGCTGCGTGGGGAAAGAACCCTGATATTATAGATTTCTTAACAACTTCCGAGTTATTAACATTTGAATTCAACTCAATTCCAACCCTTTCCAGCAACCCTTCTAACTGATCTCGGATATCTCTAGCTATTTTCATGCTTCTGACTTGGATATAATTCTCGTAACACCATTGAGTTGAAAAGTTTATTTCTTTCCAGGAATTGTAAACCTTAAGCAGAGCAATATGATCTCCCACATTGCCTATGTGAAAGTTCATCCATGCATTGTCAGCTTGGACTTGTCTGTCCTTTGGACGATAGAAGACTGAATTCCCCACAGAAAGCATTGCAGCAATACTTATTATCTCAGCAGAGCACTTGTACTTGTCAGAGGCGACAATCATCTTGGACAGCATGGGATCCAGAGGAAACTCAGCCATTTTTTCACCCACTTTGGTTAACTTACCATCCTCATCAAGGGCACCAAGCGCAAACAACAGCTCCAGGGCTTTAAGTAGAGCTTCAGTTGGTGGACGATCCATGAAGTCAAAGTTCAGCAAGTCTTTAATCCCAAGGCTCTTGAGTATGAGCACGACATTTGCAAGGTTGGTCCTTTGAATTTCTGGAATTGTGCTATCTTCCAAATCGTTCATGTAGCTATGTGCAGTGTATAACCGCAAGCACTTCCCAGGACCTGTTCGTCCTGATCGACCAGCACGTTGGTTGGCAGACGCCTTCGAGATGGGAGCGACCAGCAATGACTCGATTCCTGTCCGAGGGTTGTAACACTTGATCTTACAAAAACCTGTATCAATAACATACTTAATCCCATCAATTGTCAAAGATGTCTCGGCTATATTTGTAGCCAGGACAACCTTACGAGCCCCTTCAGGAGTGGGCTCAAATATCTTGGCTTGTAGTTCAGTTGGTAAGTTTGCATATATTGGGCAAGTTATCAGCTCTGCTATTTTTGTTCCCAAACCCTTTATCCGGTGCTTAATGATACTCTCGGCTGTTTCAATCTCCTCCTGCCCCGTCAAAAAAATTAATATATCACCATCACCCTGTGGTTGAGTTGCATGGATTTGAAGGGCAGTAACTACTGCTGCATCCACGTAATCTGCTATTGGTGCTTTTGTATGGTGTATGTCAATAGGAAACCGCCTTCCAGGTATTTTAAAAATCGGAGCGCAATCAAAATAATTGCTGAACTTTTCTGCATCCAGGGTGGCACTAGAAATAAGCAATTTGAGATCAGGGCGGGCGCGAGCAACATCCTTAACCAAGCCAAATAGAACATCAGTTGACAAAGTTCTTTCGTGAGCCTCGTCCACCATGATGACACTATAGCTCGCCAAATCAGGCTCTCTAAGAAACTCCCTTAGCAGCATTCCATCAGTCATGTACTTCAGAACAGTTTTTTCAGAAGTACAGTCTTCAAAACGGATGGAATAACCAACTTGGTGCCCGAGTTTAACTCTCATCTCATGAGAAACTCGTGCAGCAACCCTCATTGCAGCAACTCGACGAGGTTGAGTACAACCAATCTTCCCACCGTTCTTAGTATAACCCGCCTCGTGCAGATATTGAGGTATTTGAGTTGTCTTCCCAGAACCTGTTTCTCCAACTATAATAAGAACCTGATGATCCTGAACAGCTTGGAGCAAAGCATCCTTATAGGGATATATTGGTAGGTCCTTCCTATCCTCGTTAAGTTTAGATTTTTTTACTGATGACTCAATGGTAGGCTGCTGCTTACCAACATTAACACTAACACCATCAGTATCCATCACAGCTGTCTTTAAGAAATCAATTTGGTCTTCAAACACAAATTGATAATCAGTTGGCTTTCTGTCTTTTGATCCAAAACGAAGTGTTGCCTTGTGAAGCTGATTTTGCTCCCATGCTTGTTGTGGATGAATCTCTCGTTCGTCCGTGTAAGGCTGCGTAGTCACAGAAAATCTCTTTTTCTGATTAACACTACCACCTTCAAAATTATCATACTCTTCAGGAATCCTATACACATACGCCGCCTCTTGCTTCTTACTAACTAGGTCAAAAACTTCCTTCTTGTATCTTAATTCCCGTTGTTCTGATTCAGTCAATTTGTCCGCCTCAAATAAGTGTCCCTCTTGTTCGATATCACATTTGATTTCCTCTACCTTCTTCTGCTCCCGTTTCTTCAGATATTCTTGCCTAGATTTTTTCCTCAAATTTTCAATCATAGCCTTTTCTTCTTCTTCTTCTTCTTCAGTACGTCTCTTAACCGCCGGTCTTTTAACATTGTTGTCGTCTTCATCGGCCTCCAAAAGCGTGTAGGTCTTCTGCTTCTTGGCCAACAATGCGGCCTCTCTTTCTTGTTGAACATACACATTTGTTCTATTTTTGCGCTCAACCCTGGCAAAAATATCTTGAGCAAACTGCCTTACGCTAGTTTCATCACAGGATGACAAAATTCCTGTATCAACAAACTGATTTGCGAGATCCCCTGGTGATGAACATCTCTTAGATGCACTAATAATATGAGTGATATCCACTTCTGTCGTCGTTGAATTGTACCCTAGGGACCTCAATTTCACTCCAACCCACGTCTTCAAATCAAACGCCATCCTAATTTTGTGATCGGAAAGGTAGACCGGTTTTATTTTCCTTTGATTTTATAGTGAATGAGGAAGAGAGGGCATTTGGCAACGCCTAAATTGAGGGGAGTTCTACTTTCGTATTTATAATAATGCGAGTGGGAATGAGAAAATGAAACCAAATTTTGATTGGTTTCTGAAAATGAAAAAGGAAAAAAATAAAAAGGGTACCAAAATTTTTTAACGTCATTTTATACCTATCTTAGTTTCTTTCTTTTCTCTCTCTAACTTTAGTTTTGTTTGTGTCTTTATTCATTTAATTTGTTTATTAAGTATTATTCCTTCATAGTTGAGTTATATTCAATTAATCCTTCATGGTTGAGTTATATGTAATTAATCATTTTAAGGAAAAATAATTTATTTTGTAGTAATTAATATTATTATTACTCACTCCGTTGTAATTTATGTAAACCTATTTAACTGGACATGAAATTTAAGTAATTTTTTTTTTTTGAACTTGTGACGTAAAATAAAGCATGTATATTTTGTATAGTTATAAATTATTGCATCAAAGTAAATCGTTTCCAAATATGAAAACGAGTCATTTTTTTTGGCACGAACTAATTTTTTTTTTTTTTACATAAATTGAATCAGAACTCAGAAAGAGTATTATCATTATTATTTATTTATTTTATTGCTTTATTTTAAACTTTATTCCTTGTAATTTGACTTTGACCGAGCGTTAATTTAAATGCGCTATAGGCATGTGCCTGTGAATATACTTTGGCAGCAAGTTTTGAATTGCGTGGTGGAGATTTATTGGCTGCAGCTCCATTTCTCTTTTTCCTTTATGTGCGTGGAGGCCAAGTTTGAGGACTAGACAGTGATGGCGCGGGCCCAACATCGCTTTATGTTCCTACTTAGGTAAAGGGCGATGTGCACAAATAGCCACTAAAAGAAGTTGTCTTTATTTTAAAGTCATCGTTTAAAATGTCTTTAGTCTTTAGCTACTGTTTTAATAAACTTTAACTGTCCGGACGAAAATGCCCTTCTGCTAATGTCCTTAACTTTTAAACATAACTTCAGGACTCCAGGACTACATGTCCTTAACTTTTGAACTTGTAACTCTAAGTTCAGGACTTCAGGACTACATGTCCTTAACTTTTGAATTTAACTTCAGGACTGCAGGACTACATGTCCTTAACTTTTGAACTTCGAACTCAAACTTCAGGACCAAGTGTCCTTAACTTTAGTACTTATAAGTCAAAGTTGAGGAACATGTGTCCTTAACTTTTGAACTTGTAAGTTTAAGTTAAGGACCTATTGTCCTTAACTTTTGAACTTGTAACCGTAAGTTAAGGACTGCTTGTCCTTAACTTTTGTACTTGTTAGTCTAAGTTCAGGACAAAGTGTCCTTAACTTTTGAACTTGGAACTCAAACTTCAGGATCAAGTGTCCTTAACTTTTGAACTTGTAACTGTAAGTTAAGGACTGCCTGTCCTTAACTTTTGAACTTAACTTCAGGATTTTTGAACTAGTGTTTACTTCTAGGGTTTTAATCTTGTTGTACATACTGTAATATTATGTTTTTGCTTATGCAGGTTCAGTTTTTAACCTGGTTTTATATTAATTGTGTTGTCAAACTAGTTTTATGTTAGTTACTACGCGGAACATAACTATCTATAATTTTATCATTTAAAGCTTATTGTAATTTTCTTTACATTGTTCAACTAATCTTGTATTGTATGTACGACTCTTTATAATTTTCTTTATATTGTTCAACTAGTCTTGTATTAGTGTTTAATTGCCTAACTTGCTTTACGTTCTTGACCTAGTGTTTGCTTAAAGGGTTTTAATCTTACTGTAATGTAATAGTACTATTTTTTTTTTAATGTAAATTCAGTTTTTAAGTTGATTTAATAAAATGTTTTAACTTTTTCAACACCGAACTATCTTCTAATAAAAGGTTTATTAGAAATGGCATGGGGTTTGAGAAGAAAAACAATGGAAGAAAGGGTAAAAATATCTTCTCATATTAATTTTAATAGAGTAGTGGTTATTTTTGCTCAACATTAGAATTGTTGGATAAAAAATAAATACCAGCTTAAATTGTGGCTACCCCACGCCATTTCCTCGACACATTAATTTAGAGCTCTGGTTTGAGAGAAAATATCAGTATAAATTAAATAAGCTCAGAAAAAGGTCATACATGAACACACATAACAACATATACGAAACAAAAAGGAAAAATAATAAATTTGATCATATAATCGCCAATTGAAATGAAAGGATGAACACATACAACCCATGTGTTTGATAAAAAAATATGAAACTTTCTGCTAATCGCCATGTGTTTGATAAGATCTAACACGTGATTATAAAATAACGTCAAATAACGCTTAGAACCAATTATGAGGGTATTAAATGAAGCTATTTAGAACAAATGGTGGGGCAATAATGAACGATAAATGTATTAAATAACAATAAATATAAATAAAAGGAAGGATTCACCCAAATATTGAAAGAGTGTTGATACTCAATTTTGCCCTCATATTTTCTCAAATAGTATATATACTTTCAAAACATCAATTTTTTAGTTTACAAATCTATACAAGCATTTTCTATAATTTGTTATAGTTATTAGAGCTTTATAATTAATTTTCTTGCATTTAAATCACATAAATATTTAGTAATTATCCCTTTAAATTATTTTTGATGACTTAATCATCCAAAATTACCATTTTTGCATCCCTATATATGTCTCATAATATTTTCACTTCATTTTTATATAATTACATTAGCATTTTAAAGCCATTTGCACAATTTTGCAACAATATCCTATATTCATATACAAATGCTCCTTATTTATCATATTTGCATCAAAATAGAATTTTTATATTTTTATAATGATGAATTATTATTTTTAATTATTTTAGTGCATAAATAATATTTTTATTTGTTTATTAATCATATTTATAAATTATTTTTGATAAATTTGGTGTTTTTAAATAGTAGCCCAACCTCTAAACCAATTTTTAGACCAAATTGGCCCAATGACCCCAAACCCAACCTGGTCGGACCCCTCTAAAATGACCCGCCCCTGTCCCTTTTTAAAATCCTGGCCGTTGATCTCTAAGATCAACAACCCACGATTAACCCCCCACTTTTAATTACTCCCCCCACCAAAACCCTAGAGACTCATTCGTCTCTTTACAACACCCTTCACACTCTTTCGAACCTTCCCCCTTCTTCTACGAACCCTAGCCGCTACATCTCTCAACCTCTCCAAATCCGGCTCTAAAATGGAATCAATCACTGATTCACTTACCTTATTGGTCTTCTCTCACTAGTGGTCGTCCATTTGTGGCGTTACTGAGGTGCTTGCCTAAGTTTGGCAAGTGAGATCTTCTGAGATCGGACTAAAGTGGCTTGAACCCTTGATTCTGAGCATTATTTCGTCTATATACACTCAGTACCATGCTATGTGAGTCTGATTCAGTGAGATCTCTGTCGATTTGTGTTCTCCCTCTTGAACTAGGGTTTACCCGTTTTCTCTCCTAAATTGATTTGAATCGATTTTGCATGCTTTTCCCCCATTATTTTAGGTTTCATTTACTTTGTTTCCTTGTTTATTCGTCTAATTTTTCTACTATATAAACCCCTCCCCATTCCCCTTTAGGACAGACCTTAATCGATATACTTTCACTAAAAATTGGAACTTTGTTTTGTGATTCCCTCATTCTCTTGTTCTATACTTTGTTCTTGGCCGGCTGAAAGCCAAGGCCACTGAGATTCTATTGTTCGAACTTTCTCTTGGTGTGAGCATTGCCCGGGGTTCTTTGAATCTCTTGGGAACTTTGACGCATTTAGATTCTGGGTTCTTGTGGATCTTTTGTTCTTTATTGTTGTCCGTTTAACTGGTCAGTCGCTTGACCTTTTGCAATTTCATTTTTATGTGTCTTTGATTTGCATGTGTTCTCACTTTTGAAATCTATGGCTTAATGTGTCTCTGGTTACTTTTATGCACAACTCTGTTAACGTTACACTCGTTTTAAGTCTCTTTAGCATTTAACTTCTCCTAATGCTGCTAGTGTTGAGATTGTCTATGTCTAACTTAGATAACCTGAACCTTCCTAAGCTCGTTTAGCTAGTGTATTGATGCATGAGTGTTCATGACTATGCTTACTTGCTTTTTCCTAAATCTCTGTAGTGAATGCCTCACATCTGTAATAACACGTGACTTGTTTCTCTGCTATTTTTGTCACTCAGCATGCTCACCTGATCCCATACCCCCTTTATGGATTGTTTGAGGTTTTAGAATAGTCACCTCAGCTTGTTTTCCCTACCATGTTTTGAACTGTTTCATGATGTTAGGATGAATCCCTGGCATAACTGGGATCTTCTTTAGTTAATTAGTCTACTGTGTCAATACTTGAATGCCTACATTTGCTCTGAGTTTACTTTCCCACTCTATTTTGAATCTCCGTAATGATAGTCTTGCATATGTAATGTGTCCTAAGACCTTTTCTATCAACTATGATCTACTCCCTCACATCATGTCTCTGTTTTTCTTAGACTTATATCCTTAATGACTGTTTCGAAACCTTTAGAATAGCCATCTTAGTTTGTGTTTTCATGCCATGTTTGACATAATTAAGACCTTTAGGCTTCAAATCTCTAAGTCAGTGCCTTATTTAAACTTGTTGGTATTATCCACCTGTGTATGATAACTTCTGTCAATCTCGCAAACTTATTTCTCCCCTAACTCTTTCAAAATGTGGCTATTTATCTGTTATTTTGCTAAGTGTTGAAATCCTGCTGACCCTGTTTCTAAGTCCTGGGACCTGTTTGATTAGATGCTATGTATGCTCCGCTTTGCTATGTCTACTTTAATCTATAAGTGCATTTCCTCAACTCCTGTCCCTCAACCATTGTCCGCTCTCCCTTATCTGTTACCTATGTTGTTCTGAACCTCTTATTCTTAGCCGACTAAACTCCAAGACTACCAAGGCTCTTACTACTGACCTCCTAGTGTGAGCACTGCTCACGGTCCATTTGAGACCCTTGTGAACTCTGACACACTAGGATTTGGGTCTTTAGTCACTTTCTCTACTACTGAAACCTGAATGATCCCAATTCCTTCTTCCTATTGTCTAATGAACATGTAAGCTGGTTGGGTAATATGGTTGCTCTATGGTTGTGTGATTTGGCTTTGAGCTCTTCTATGGATTCTGAGTTGTGCTGAGGAACATGGTTCCTTGTTGAAAATCTGGGTATACCATAAGAGAATTGTTGAAGGCCCAGACAATGTTGGGTATTTCTTTGGGGCCCGTTGTAGGCCTATTGTTATTATTTGTATAATATTTGTAATCTTATTCATTATTGGGCATGTAATAACTTTGTAATAAACAATTAGGGTGTCAGTAAAAAGTGGGGAATGATTAAATTCTGATGTTTGCATGCGAGGGTAGAAAAACATGCTCATAGGATTCAATGATTTATTTGCTATATATGCCTTTCACTCTCTATGTGCACTGTAGAAATCATGTCACTAGGAGAAGCATATATCTCAAGAGTCAACTTTTCATAAGAGTTCTTATCAAAGTGAATGTTACATGCCTTTTGCCCCCTTTCTTTTACTATTTATATGGGATATTCCCAAAAATCCTAAAAAGTAAAACAGAGGGAATATTCAATAGAATATTTCTTTTGATAGTTCCAAGACTATACTAGCCGTTATTCCCACTCTTTGCTACTCGACCTCGGCCTTAGTGGCATGCTCGACGGTTCTTTGATATTAGGCCCTGGTCGACCTCGGCCCAATCGCCCATGTTTAGCCGTAATTCCCGTACTTAATAAATTCTCCATGCCGAATTTCCTCAGCCGAATTTTGACCCATACAGTTACTCCCTTTGCTTATCGAGGTCATCTTTTGGTCGACCTCAATGAGCGAACTTTATCAGTAGTAATTCTGGAAAAACCGGACGTGGTGGTCGAGCAGGGGTGATCGTTGCCGAGATGATGACGTGTTGTTCTGAGAGTTGTGGTCAATGAGGTTGTTGCAGGTAACATCACAGCCACACGTGTCATCGTTGTGCACCTTCCCGATGCATTGCATAGTTCCTCTAGCCCCTGTCATTTTGATTCTAGGGCCACTAATGGTTATTCGCATCGATTCGAATTCCATGATTATCTATAAATAAGGAGGATGAGGCTTTTCAGAGAAACCTTTGAATTCTCTGAGTTCTTCAATATTGCACCTTGCTTCTTCTTCCTATGTTCATACTTCCTGCAACTTCTACCATCATCATCCTTTTTACATTTCCGGCTCCACCATGAAAACACTAGCAAAAGATGAGTAACGTAACTCTTAACCCTGAGGTGGTCTCAGACCCAACTCCGCTATCAATGGCCATGCCTTCCGGTGGAGGAGAAACCATTATTATGAAGGACGAAAGCTTTCCCACTGTGGAGGAGGTCGTTCCTCGTAACCCAAACTCCAGGTCTAACTTCTCGAAGGAACCAGCTCATGACCCCAAACTCGTGAGGTCCGAGATGGAGGCGAAGCATATAGCCGCCGTCTGGGCCAAATACAACATCCCTGCTCACGTTTACCTAGTTTCATCTGGGGACGACGTGATCCAGGTTCACCGGCCTGGGTACTGTGCGTTTTATGCCTACCCATTCCAAGTGGGTTACTCTCTCACTCTTCCTCCATTGGCGGAGGAATTCTGCTGTTACTATGACGTCTGCCTGGCCCAACTTTCCCCTACATCTGTAAGGTCTTCCTCATGCTAACAAAATTTATGGAGCTGGCGGCTATGGAGTTTTATCCACTATCTATTGCACCTCTTCGCGCCAAGCTTCCATAGGGGCACGATGATTTACTTTTGCCACCGCGGACCAAGGGTTGGTGGCTGGAATGGATGACAAGGCAAACCGCCGGTTTTGGTTCAACTATTTCTTCGTCAAAACCAAGCACGTGGTGGCGAACCTAGTGGGTTTCTCGAGTAGTGGAATTTTGCTCGTAAGTGTTCTTGTTGATTGAAGTACGTTCTCTCCCTCTATTTTACGTTTCGTGGCTTAATTGTTTTCTTTTCCTTTGTGTAGCCGAGATGCATCCCCCTTATTTGGTTGCCAACATCAGTGACTGGGTGGCCCAAGTCTTGCCTCACACCATAGGGATCCTCGACTGGGCGTCTTTCAACAAGAGATGCTGGACTAAGCCCTCGACTGGTAAGTCGGATTCCGTCCTTTAAATATTTTGGCCTCATCATAGTCCGTTTCCTTCTTCTACTTATGGTTTTCTCTTTGGTGTCAGGTCAGAGGGTTTCTAAAAAGGCGAAGGCTCCCATTGCCGCATTTTGCCAGGCGGTTGCTTAGGCCGGGATGTAGTTTGTGTTGGCCCAGTCTGTGCAGAATACTTCCTCTCGGACTCCGGCATTAAGTGAATCTGGTCGTCAGATGGCTGTTCCACCAACGGAGACCTCGGCCTGCCCGGTACTTCTCCTGGTAGAGGAATCTTTTCCCGACGAGGAGGAAGTGGCGCCGCTGAAAAGATGAAAAGTAGAGACCAATGATGTGCTTATGGTCGCAGCCACACCTGAGAGGGAAGTTGTTTTGGATGTGGAGTCGGCACGTACTTTAATTGTGGGAGCTGCTCCCCCACCAGAGGTCACCATGGAAGGGAGGACGTGAGAGGCAGTGAAGGCTGCTATAGAAGAAGGGCGATCAGGGGCCGCCGATGTCGCATATTCATCCGCTGGTGGGAGAGGAAAGACGGTCATCATGGACAATGATAGGTCCGGCTCTGATATTGACCCCGAGGAAGTGCGGACCTTCGAGGAAGGGTTCACTTGGGTAGAAGTGAGAATTGAGGGGTGATCACGCTCAACTATGTCTTGTAGAAGACTAAGCGGGCGTTGCAAATATAATCCTGGG
>ML338635.1:0-51493 GCA_005239505.1 Nicotiana paniculata
CCCCCCCCCCATCCCAGCTGCGTCGTTGCTCCCTCCCCTGAACTCATCTTTTTCCTCCTCATTCTCACCCTAAAAAAAAAAACAGACCCCTCTTCTTCTCCATTTCCTTCACCCCCCAAAACCTGCGACCTCCTCCCCTCCGTCGCCTGACACTCCACCAACGGCCAACTCTCTTCTTTCTCCATAAAATTCCAGCAAAAACCCAGCTCAAATAACTACCCAAAGCATCACCGAAAACCAGCAGCGAAACCCAAAGAAAACCAGTCCAAAACGAGAGCTCAAACGCAACAAAAATTCAGCAAGAACATATAGAAGATCAGCCTTCGAAACAGATCTAGAACAACCCATCTTTTAGCACAAACACAGTAGCTCCAAGGTTGAGTTCGAGTCCGCCGGCGAGTTCAAGTTCCTCGAAGTGTCGATGTTCGAGTCACTTGAGGTCTGTTCGAGGTCGCCATTCCTGTGGATTGTCGGATTACGGCAACTGTTTCTTTTCTTTTTCTTGCAAATCTATTCATGTTCACTTCTGTTTATCTATCCCTCGTTTGATTCATATCACTCTATGTGTCAATTTCTTTAATTTCTTTGTTGAATATGTTAGCTGTTGAATGAGCTTAAACGGTATTCTGTTGCTTAAATTTGATTTATATCATTTCTATACTGAATCTTCAAGAATTTGTTTAAAGTTAAACAATAGATCTTTATATATTTAAGAAGGCATGTTATTGTTGAATTAATATTCAATCCATCTCCCATTGTTGCTTCGTCCTTTTACTGTTATNTTGATTTCAAAAATATTGATTTTATTATTATGAAAGTGAAACTTATACGGATTGGAAAACTTTCATATGTCTCGTTTTCGTGTTGTTCTTTGGTTGATGAATGTTGCTGCTTTTCTGTAAAGTATTTTTGTGTGCGTTGTATAACAGGATGTGTTTGGAAGAGTTTTCTTAATTACTTGTATGAATATTAGTATTCCGCTTAGTCCAATAGAACTTAGAAATAAAATTTGATAAAACACATTACCTCTTCCACAATAATCTTCCATAAATCATGGCTCACATCAAATCCCAAATATGTTTAAGAAAAAAAAATAACTTATGAACATTGTAGTCTGCTTTGGGAACAATTGATAAATAATAAATTATCGTGACTATGAATGGCATAGTCGTAATACGTAAACTTCACTCGGGTGTGCATTTCATGTGACCCGACCATAACTTCGAATAATTAATAAAATCACACGTAGCTATCGCGGGTGCATTTCATGTGACGTGGTTGTGATGTGTCCGAAAATAACAAGTGCACGCCATCGTGACTTGTCCCCCGATAAATCCCTAAAAATATCAAAAAATTATTTATAGACATATCCCGTAAGCTAAAATACCACTTTTCGATAAAGATTCCAAAACTTAGAGAATAATTGAATATCGCCTTAAATAGGCATTTTTAATCGTCACGACCATAGTCATGACTATACAATCTATACTCGGGTGTGGCAACTTATGTCCCCGACCCTAACTCAAAACATTAATTAAAATAAACATGTTTTAAATCGCGGGTACATTTCATGTGGCGCGGTTTGCAATGCGTCCAAAAGCACAATAGGTTTAAAATAATTCCAAAAGTATTAAAAAGCGGCAAAAAAGTAAGAAGGATAAAAAGCACAATAGGTTTAAAATATATAAATAATCAGATAATTTAGGCTAAAAATTAATAGTTAAGCGACCGTGCTAGAACCACGGAACTCGGGAATGCCTAACACCTTCTCCCGGGTTAACAAAATTCCTTACTCGGATTTCTGGTGCGCAGACAACTTATAACAGAGTCTAAATTTCCTCGGTTTGGGACTTTAAAATTAAACGGTGTCCCGGAGCACCGTGAAAATCCGGGTGGCGACTCTGAAAACTAAAATAAATCCCAAATCCGAATAATGTCACTTAAAGTGGAAAAATTCCCTCTCTACCCTTCATTAATCTGGGGGTAGTGGAAAAAGGAGGTGTGACATAATTCAGAGGATATCACTTGAAAAGTAAACGAAGATTATCAGATTCTCAGTAACGGAACCAATCTGTTTAACCAAAGAATTAGACCCTTTGACTAAAGATTATTTTTAAGATGAATACGGGTTACTAATAATCAAGGTAATGGAGAAAAATGAATATTAGACAATATTGCAGAAATATAGAAAATCGAAGTTAATTGTATTCGAGAATCAGATGCCTTTACAAGCTGTATTCCCCTCCCTTATATAGGAGATTATTATGACGTACGACTCTTGATATGGTTACTCATTAATGACTAAGTATGACATTAATGAGGCGTTACAAAGGATAACGGTAATTGGGGTTCGGTTACATAACGTTCAAGTAATCAATTTTGGGTCTTTGAATTTGTCCGTAGCGTTGTCTAGATTCATTCTGACTGTGCCTCTCTCCCGTTTTGATCAAGTTGAGTTTCCCATGGCTGATAAGTTTGTGGGTTTACTGAACCGTGCCTCTTTGTACCGTGCCTCTTCAAAGAATCACGTCCAGATGTCGCGTTTTCCTGTGTTCACGTGACTGGCTGAGTTGTCAAAAGTTGGCTTACGTGTGAAACTTTTTTTTACCAATACAGTGCAGACTTGGTCAAGTCAACCAGTCTCGCAGGTGCGGTTGAGATTTCGCAGGTGCGGAGCCGCAGATGTGGCCAATTGACTGCAGGTGCAGCCCCTGGAGTTTTAGTGGGTTTTCGCACCTGCGATAGAATTTCCGCAAGTGCGGTCCAAGGGGCACAGGTGCGGAAATCGCTGGGCAGTTATATCAGATTCGAGGGCTTGAATTTCATAACTTTTCAAAATAATTTAGAGCTTGGGTGAAGGCAATTTGAAGTGTGTTTGAGGAAAAGTTTCATAGGTAACAATTCCTAACCTTATTTTCTTTGTATATCATTAATCTATAGACATTTCTTCCATGCAATTAAGGGATTTAGGTGAAAAATCATGCAAATGGGAAGAAGTTTCCCCAATTAGGAAATTCGAGAATTTAATAGGATTTTGTTATCAGTTTTCGATGATTCTTGTTCGTGTGAGTTCGTAAGTGAATGGTGTTTATAACTTTCATTCGATTCCGAGACGTGGGCTCGGGGGACGTTTTGGGAAATTTTCCTAATTTTGCTTATTAGCTTCAAACTTATTAGCTATTTTGATTCCTCAAAGTGATATTTACATTATGCAATCGAATTGAATAGATTTGGGCTATTCGGAGTCGGATACCCGTGGCAAGAGTGTGGTTTTGAGTTGAGTAGCGTAGTTGAGGTAAGTGGCTTGCCTAACTCTATGTTGGGGACTTCCCCTAGGCTATTTTAATATTGTTCTATGTTTTTTGGGCGCCTTGTGCGTGAGGTGACGAGTACGTGCACGGGCCATTGTTGCTAAAACTCCATTTTTCCCTCCATGACTTAAATCATTTCACTCCTATTTCACTGATTCATGAATCGACTATGTAGTTTAGATTAGGAAATAACATGCCTACCTGTTTTACTTGAATTTCTTCCCTAGTTATTACTATGTGTACCGTGTTTTAGGTAGTTTTATCCATATTTTGCCTATGACTTTTCCTGAACTGTTTTAAATAAAAATTGTATTCGGTATTTGTATTGCATTGCATATTTAAATTGGGACTACATAATAGATTACGGGAGCTTTCCCCTTGTACTGCATTGCATATTTAAATTGGGACTACGGACGAGATTCCGGGAGCTTTCCCCTGTAGTGCATAGCATATTTAAATTGGGACTACGGACGAGACTCCGGGAGTTTTCCCCCTGTACTGCATTGCATATTTAAATTGGGACTACGGACGAGATTCCGGGAGCTTTACCCATATACTGCATTGCATACTTGTTATTGTGATATATGATATGCTGAGCCGAGGGCTCCCTGTTATTATTTTTTTTAGCTCATTGTTCCTACTGATTTTCCTTAGCTTATTATATCTCTCTGTTCATATTTTTATATTGTTTTACTATAAAAATCCAGTAGAGCCTTAACCTGACCTCGTCACTACTCGGCTGGGGTTAGGCTTGGCACTTACTGGGTACCAAATTGTGGTGTACTCATGCCCTTTCCTGCACATGTTTTTCATGTGCAGATCCAGGTACCAGCGCTCAGTTTCGTGGCTAGGGGTCCGAGCACCAGCTTCTAGGAGACCGAAAGGTAATTCTGCCCCGTCCGCAGAGTCCTTCGTGTCACCTTCCACTCCAGACTTAGATAGATTTTCATGTAAATTTCCTTACGTTGTATAGAGCTATTTTGAGACAGAGCTTGTGACTAAAGTGATATTCCGGGTTTTGGGAAAGTTGTATTTTGTATGTGCCAAGTGGAGATGTTTCATCATAGGCTCACTTATTTCGTCTTTATTTTTATTGCTTTTATCTAATATGTGTTTCCGCAATTAGGCTTACCTAGTGGTAAAGACTGGGTGTTGTCACGATGGCTTCGGAGGGGAAATCGGGTCGTGACAAGTTGGTATCAGAGCGTCTAGGTTCTTATGAGTCATAAGTCACAAGCTGGTTTATTAGAATCTCGCAGATCGATCCGGAGACGTTCGTATCTATCTTCACGAGGTTATGTAACTGTTAGGAATAATCATATTTCTTTGATTTCCTTTTTCATGCGAGTTATTGACATCAAAAATTCTAAAATTCTATTCTATTCTTTCCCACATATGGTGAGGACCCGTACTGGGAGGACCGACGATCAGGCACCTGAGCCCCCTGCCAGAGCCGCCAGAGGCCACGGCCGGGGTAGAGGACGACCGTGCGGTGCAGCCCGAGCACCGGCGAGAGCAGCGGCAAATGAGCCTATGGAAGCCCCAGCTGGAGAGCCGGCACAGAAGGTCCCTATTGCTGCTCCAGCCTTGCAGAAGACTTTCGCTAAGTTCATGAGCATGTTCAGTACTCTAGCACAGGCTGGTTCCGATAGCTCCCGCTACATCTCAGGCCGGGGAAGGGGCACAGACTCCCGCAGCCCGCACTCCTGATCAGAGGGGCCAAGTTGATCAGGCCCCATAGTATATTCCTATGCCCCCAGCGGCTCCAGTTCAGCATCATGCTAGGGCAGCAGCTTTTGAGGCCGAGTAGCTCAGAATTGAGAGGTACAAAAAGTACCACCCACCTACTTTCAGCGAACTAGCTTCAAATGACGCTCTGGGATTTCTTGAGGAGTGTCATCGTATTCTCTGGACTATGGGCATTGTGGATACCAGTGGGGTTTCTTTCACTGCTTTCCAGCTGAGAGGAGCGGCATATCAGTGGTGGCGGGCCTATGAGCTGAGTAGTCCGGACGAGGCAGCCTCACTCACTTGGACTCTGTTTTCGGAGATGTTTTTGCAAGAGTATGTCCCTCAGAGCCTCAAGGATACTTGGCACACGGAGTTCGAGCAATTGCGCCATGGTACTATGACAGTGTCGGAGTATGCAGTCTGTTTCAGTGAGTTAGCTTGGCATGCACCAGCCTTGGTTGCCATAGTCAGAGAGCGGGTTCGCCGCTTCATTGAGGGACTCCATCCTAGTATTCGGACCAGTATGGCCAGAGAGTTGAAGATGGATATCACTTACCACCAGGTAGTGAGTATTGCCATGAGAGTATAGGGCATGCTCGCCCGGGACAGAGAGGAGAGGGAGGCCAAGAGGTCTCGAGAGACTGGACATTCTTCTGGAGCTCGTGCACCAGCAGCACGTCACGGTAGGGGCTTTGTGGGTCGCCCTGTTCATTCATCCCTTCCAGCAGCCAGCGGTATTCCAGCTCCTCCTAGACCTCAGGAGTTCTATTATGCACTGCCAGTATCCAGCATCCCTCCAGTTCGAGGTGCTATTTCCGGCCATCCTAGCAGGCCAGCTCCTATTCAGTCTCAGCCGCAGCGTCCTCTGAGGGGTTGTTTTGAGTGTGGTGACACTCGTCACTTGATTAGAGATTTCCCCAGGGCCAGGAGGGGTGCGCCTCCACAGTCTTATCAGCCTCCACGTGCTCCGTCTGGTCCTCCACATATTCTTCCAGCCCCAGCTGCCACTCCACCTCCTCATCCAGCTCTAGGTGGGGGTTGGGGAGGTAGAGGTCTCCCTAGAGGGGGAGGCCAGGCCAGATACTATGCCCTTCCAGCCCGTTCCAAGGATGTTGCTTCAGACTCAGTCATCACAGGTATTGTCTCTGTCTTCCATAGGGATGCATCAGTATTATTTGATCCAGGCTCTACGTATTCATATGTGTCCTCTTATTTCTCTCCACATCTGGGGATATCTCGGGATTATTTGAGTTCCCCTGTCTATGTATCTACTCATGTGGGAGACTCTCTAGTTGTGGATCGCGTATATCGGTCGTGTTTGATTTCTCTTAGTGGTTTTAAGACCAGCGCTGATTTATTATTACTCATCATGGTAGATTTCGATGTTATCTTTGGCATGGACTGCTTGTCGCCCCATTATGTTATTCTTGATTGTCACGCTAAGACCGTGATGCTGGCTATGCCAGGCTTGCCGAGATTTGAGTGGAGAGGTACCTTAGAGTATACTCCCCGCAAGGTTATTTCATTCCTTAAGGCTCAGCGGATGGTTGAGAAGAGGTGTGATGCGTACTTGGCCTACGTGAGAGATGTCAGTGTTGATACCCCTCCAGTTGATTCAGTTCCAGTAGTGAGGGACTTTCCTGATGTATTCCCAGCTAATCTTCCGGGTATGCCGCCCGACAGAGATGTTGATTTCGGCATTGATTTGTTGCTGGGCACTCAACCCATTTCTATCCCTCTTTACCGTATGGCTCCTCCTGAGTTGAAGGAGTTGAAGGAGCAGTTACAGGAGTTTTTAGATAAGGGTTTCATCTGACCCAGTGTATCACCTTGGGGTGCTCCAGTATTATTTGTGAAGAAAAAGGATGGTTCTATGCGTATGTGCATTGACTATCGGTAGTTGAACAAGGTCACCGTGAAGAATAGGTATCTTTTGCCTCGCATTGATGATTTATTCGACCAGCTACAGGGTTTCATAGTATTCTCCAAGATTGACTTGCATCCTGGCTATGATCAGTTGAAGATTCGGGAGCCGGATATCCCAAATACTGCCTTCAGGACCAGATATGGCCACTATGAGTTTCTTGTTATATCATTTGGGCTGACCAATGCCCCAGCAGCTTTTATGCATTTGACGCACAGTCTGTGCCTTATCTTGATTCCTTCGTCATTGTGTTTATTGACGACATCTTGGTGTATCCCAATCATGGGAAGATCATGAGAAGTATTTGAGAATTATGCTTCAGACTTTGAGGGAGAAGAGATTGTATGCTAAATTCTCTAAATTTGAGTTCTGGCTTGATTCAGTGGCATTCTTGGGCCACATAGTGTCTTGGGATAGGATCAAGGTAGATCCAAAGAAGGTGGAGGTGGTGCATAGTTGGCCTAGACCGTCATCAGCTACGGAGATCCGCAGTTTCCTTAGTTTGGCTAGGTACTATTGCCATTTTGTGGAGGGTTTTTCATCCATTGTAGCACCGATGACCAGGTTGACTCAAAAGGGTGCTCCACTCAAGTGGAGTGAGAAGTGTAAGGAGAGCTTCCAGAAGCTCAAGACAGCTCTGACTTCAACTCCAGTGTTGGTATTGCCTACGGGTTCAAGGTCCTATACCGTCCATTATGATGCTTCGAGGATTGGCCTCGGAGCGGTGTTGATGTAGGACGGTAGGGTGATTTCCTACGCGTCCAGACAATTGAAGGTGCATGAGAAGAATTATCTGGTTCATGATCTCGAGTTGGTAGTGATTGTTCACGCCCTGAAGATATGGCGTCATTATTTATACGGAGTTCCCTGTGAGATTTTCACCGATCACCGGAGTTTGCAGCACATATTCAAGCAGAAGGACCTCAATTTGCGCCAGCGGAGATTGGACTTCCTTGAACCTTCCACTCTAGAAGCTCAATCTGCTGAAGTAACCCTCCCGGTCTCCGATGAGCCGGTCGAGGAGGCGACTTAGGAGACCAAGCAGGACATGTGCAGTTAGTACCCTCATCTTTTCAAAGCTTCAGGTATGTCTCTATACTCGTTCGAGGACGAACGATTTTCTTAAGAGGGGTAGAATGTAACGACCGGGTAGGTCATTTTGAGAGTTAGCACCCCGATCCCCTAATAATTGTTTTCCCCATGTCTATTTCTGATTTTGGGAGTTGTTGGAACGTTGAGTGGTGAAATTCGGAGAGTTTTTGGACACATAGTCCTTATATGTGAGTTTAAGCTTTAGAAATCGGACCGTAGTTGGAACTGTGGGGAAACGGGTCCGGAAGGGGATTCTGTCGACTCCGTTAGCTCCGTTGGGTGATTTCGGAGTTAGGAGTGTGTCCGGAATGTGTTTTCGAGGTCTGTAGTAGATTTAGGCTTGAAGTGGCGAAGGTTAGAATTTCGGCGATTTCGGCCGATAGGTGAAATTTTGATATCGGGCTCAGAACGGAATTCTGAGAGTGATTGTAGGTCCGTTTTATCATTTGTGACCTGTGTGTAAAATTTGAGGTCATTCGGACTAGTTTTGATGTGTTTCGGAATCGGTTGTAGATTTTGGAAATTTCATAAGTTCTTAGGCTTGAATCCGTGTATAATTGGTGATTTTGGTGTTATGTGATGTGTTTTGGAGGCTCGGCTAAGTTTGGATAAGGTATTAGGACTAGTTGGTAAGTTTGATTGAGGTATCGGGGGCCTCAGGGATGTTTCGGATGCTCAACGGGTGATTTTGGAACTTAGAAAATAGCTGAACCATTTTTGGTTCTGGTGTCTCGCACCTGCGATGGACTTTCCGCAAGTTCGTACACGCAGGTGCGGAAGAGGGGCTCGCAGGTGCGGACTTGGTCAACTCATCCAGTCTCGCAGGTGCGGTTGAGATTCCGCAGGTGCGAAGCTGCATATGCGGCCAATTGACCGCAGGTGCGGTCCAAGGGGCGCAGGTGCGGAAATCGCTGGCCAGTTATATCAGATTCGAGGGCTTGAATTTCATAACTTCTAAAAATAATTGGGATCTCGGGTGAAGGCGATTTAGAGTGAGTTTTGAGGAAAATCTTTATAGGTAACAATTCCTAACCCTATTTCCTTTGTATATCATTAATCTATAGATATTTCTTCCATGTAATTAAGGGATTTAGGTGAAAAATCATGCAAATAGGAAGAAGTTTCCCCAATTAGGAAATCCGAGAATTTAATAGGATTTTGTCGTCGGTTTTCGATGATTCTTGTTCGTGTGAGTTCGTGAGTAAATGGGTGTTCTAAATTTGTAACTTTCACTCGATTCCGAGACATGGTCCCGGGGGACTTTTTAGACGATTTTCCTAATTTCACGTATTGGCTTCGAACTTATTAGCTATTTTGATTCCTCAAAGTGATATTTACATTATGCAATCGAATTGAATAGATTTGGACCATTCAGAGTCGGATACTCGTGGCAAGAGCGTGGTTTTGAGTTGAGTAGCGCAACCGAGGTAAGTGGCTTGCCTAACTCTGTGTTGGGGACTTCCCCTAGGCTATTTTAATACTGTTCTATGTTGTTTGGGCGCCGTGTGCATGAGGTGACGAGTACGTACATGGGCCATTGTTGCTAAAACTCCATTTTTCCCTTCATGACTTAAATCATTTCACTTCTATTTCACTGATTCATGTATCGACTATGTAGTTTAGATTAGGAAATAGCACGCCTACTTGTTTAACTTGAATTTCTCCCTATTTATTACTATGTGTACCATGTTTTAGGTAGTTTTATCCATATTTTTCCTGTGATTTTTCCTGAACTGCTGTAAATAAAAATTTTATTCGGTATTTGTACTGCATTGCATATTTAAATTGGGACTACGGACGAGATTCCGGGAGCTTTCCCCCTGTACTGCATTGCATATTTAAATTGGGACTACGAACGAGATTCCAGGAGCTTTCCCCTGTACTGCATAGCATATTTAAATCGGGACTACGGACGAGATTCCGGGAGTTTTCCCCCTGTATTGAATTGCATATTTAAATTGGGACTACGGACGAGATTCCGGGAGCTTTGCCCTTGTACTGCATTGCATATTTGTTATTATGATATATGGTGTGCTGAGCCGAGGGCTCCCTGTTATTATTTTCTTTTAGCTCATTGTTCCTACTTATTTGCTAGCTTATTATATCTCTCTGTTCATATTTTTATACTGTTTAACTATAAAAATCCAGTAGAGCCTTAACCTGACCTCGTCACTACTCGACTGGGGTTAGTCTTGGAACTTACTGGGTACCAAATTGTGGTTTACTCATGCCCTTTCCTGCACATGTTTTTAGTGTGCAGATCCAGGTACCAGGCTCAGTTTCGTGGCTAGGGGTCTGAGCAATAGCTTAGGAGACCGAAAGGTAATTTTGCTGCGTCCGAAGAGTCCTTCGAGTCACCTTTCACTCTAAACATAGATAGATTTTCATGTAAATTTCCTTACGTTGTATAGAGCTATTTTGAGACAGAGCTTGTGACTAAAGTGATATTCCGGGTTTTGGAAAAGTTGTTTTTTGTATGCGCCAAGTGGCGATGTTTCATTGTAGGCTCACTTATTTCGTCTTTATTTTTATTTCTTTATTTAATATGTGTTTCTACATTTAGGCTTAGCTAGTCATAGAGACTAGGTGCCGTCACGATGCCTTTGGAGGGGAAATCGGGTCGTGACACTTAGATATCATGTTCTAGGACCTTTTCTGAAACATCTGAAATCTTGATGTTTGAGACGTGCTAATTGCCTGTTTATTTGTGGAGGTAAACATGGTCCCTTAGTTGTTATCTTACTTGCTAGTCATGTTTGTTTATTTGTTATCACTTAGATTTTCCTTTTTAAACACTTTAGGAGAGTCTAGAACTGCCTAAAAATAGAGGTCCTAAACACCTCCGGAAACAAAAGGAAGGGACGGGTAATGCACGCTTAGAGTTCATTTAATTAAAACCGCTTATACAACCACTAAGGGGAGGGTAATCGGGTAGTAAAAGTATATGATGACATGTGCGCTAATGTCACGTGTAACCCCTCTAGTTGAGAAAGGATTAACAGGCATTGTACGGATGTGATCGTATAGGCTAATAATTTAGGACTCCCCTATCTTATTTACATATGTGTGCTCAGGCTGCTTACCTTTTAAACTCCTTTTATCTTACTTACATATGTGTGCTTAGACTTCTTATATGTTAAATGACTAATTTACTAAGTAAGTTTGGTCGGGACCCACCATTGTGGACCTCGAGGGGTGCCTAAAACCTTCCCCTCAACGTAATTTGAAGCCCTTACCCAATCTCAGGTAACGTAGACTGGTTTCATGAATTACTTACATTAGGTGACCTAACGCACCATAAATCCGTTAGGTGGCGACTCTTCACTTTCCATACCCCTCTCCCAAAAGGAAGGGAGTTGTCCCAAATGAATGTCAAAACCCGATTTCGCGAGGAAAAAAGGTAGCGTGACAGCATGGCGACTCCGCTGGGGATTTTAGGCTTTTACCATAACAAACTTGCCTTTTGTAAATTAGTCTTAAGCATGCTTCTTTTGCTAATATGTGCGCACCCTTTCCCTTTCCCTTTATGTGAATTTAATTGCCCGTTTTGAGCATTTATGATTTCCTATACTGCAGAAACTAACTTATTTCTTTGTTTTCCTTTCTCAAACATCTTTCAATTAGTAAATAGCGCATTTATAATTTTCCTAACGTGCAAATACGTGACAACATGTTATTTACTGCTGCATAAATCATGCTCAACATCACATTCCACTCGTGCGTAATCAATCCTATAGCAACCCTTGATGAGTGGTTGCGCTCTTCTTATATATCACCATTTAAATTTGGAAAGGCTTATTTGCGGTAAAACTAGTCGATCAGCGGTGCAATCAACGGTTATGTGCCTTTCCCCCTCAAGTTGTCCTCTTGAGGGCACCAGTCTAGAACCCCGTAGAAACCTTACTCTTATTATAACTGTACATGCATCATGGTCAAATCTAGTCAGGTTAATATGTTATCCACATAATAACCCTTTAAGACAAACCTTATCCAAAAGTCCATTGGAGTTTCCATAATCCCAACGGATGCAACCACGTTTTGTGCATTAAGTTCGGAGAACTAAATGCCAATGTGCTAATCATCGATATATAAATAGTCGAATTTGGAGGGGGAAAGGGCCTAACTTTATTTGTTTTGCAGAAAATGAGGCATGAGGTCCCCAGGTTCGGCATGGTCCAAAATATACCACCACTGCTACTAGATTGATGGGAAGATCTTTTACTTGTTGTTGGTCATGCGCGAACTGGGGGACCGGATTGATGGAGTCAGAAAGATCAAGCCTGGGGAAGGTCCTTCTGGGACCAAGTAGATTAGATTTATTTGCTTCTCCAAATGTAATAAGGCCAAGTATCAGTAGTGACTTATCTTTTATTATCTTAGTGTCATTTTGGGATTCGTCTGTTTTTATATTAATGAAATGAGGCATTTATTGGCATCTAAGTTCTCCAAAACAACTTGTCGCTAGGCCTACCTCAGCACAACGAGGCTCCCAAAATAGGACGCGGATTTACATTCAGCAATATGTGTTTAAATATTGCAAATATTCTTTTCAGAACTCTTACTAACTTGGCTACCTTTTGTTTTTCTTTATTTATTTTTGATTATTCCCATTCCCCAAAGGTTGGTTCATGCATACTAGCATCATCAGCTTATCATACTATATCCAGGGGCCCTCCACCTTCTCCTCCTCCAAGTCCACCAAAAGGCAAAGAGAAAGCAAAGATGGATGATTTGAACGGCACTAGAAAAGACAACAATACACATGTTGAACATAGATGATGACATGGATTGATGTGTAATTTTTTGAGGAGGAGGAAGAGAAAGGCCCTACCATCAGAGTTGTGGAAAGAGGATCATTCCTCAAGAATTGGATTGTCAGATCATCCAGGGCCCGACGAGTCCCGGGGTAGCAAGGCTGAACAACAGTGTTT
This sequence comes from Nicotiana paniculata, assembly GCA_005239505.1. NCBI lineage: Eukaryota > Viridiplantae > Streptophyta > Magnoliopsida > Solanales > Solanaceae > Nicotiana > Nicotiana paniculata. The sequence goes on from ML338635.1 coordinate 12,990, forward strand.
ATTTTGTTGTTTTCTAAAAAAATTATTTCCCTTTTTGCATTTGTTTTAAATAAAGCGTCCAGCGTTACAAAAACGTTTTTAAATTATTGACAATCGCTTTTATGTTTCAATGGATCGATATTTATTATTACCAATTTCTCTCATATCTTTATCTATACAACATTACTATTTCTTGACTTGATGAACCAACAACTGTGGCATGTAATGAGGCAACGCAACAAAAGGATAGTGATTCATACCCGAGGAAATCATCAGGGAAGTAGAGGATTTTGAGAACAAGACCAAGTCCAACCTGGACGAAACTGAGATAATCAACTTAGGAGATTCCGAAACTGTTAAGGAGACCCGCATCAGCATTCACTTATCACCATCAGAAAAAGAAGAGTCCACACCGTTCCTAAAAGAGTATGAGGACATCTTTTCATGGTCATACGATGATATGACCGGGTTAAGTACGTCTATTGTAGCTCACAAGTTTCCCACAAACCCAATGTGTCCACCAGTAAAGCAGAAACTCAGAAAATTCAAGCTTGATATGAGTCTAAAAATCAGAGAGGAGGTCACCAAGCAAATCAAGGACAAGGTCCTCAGGGTGGTTGAATACCCAACTTGGTTAGCCAACATCGTGCCAGTTCCAAAGAAAGATGGGAAAGTCAGAGTCTGTGTGTTGATTATCGGGATCTAAATAGAGCAAGTCCCAAGGATGATTTCCCGCTACCAAACATACACATTCTGATCGACAATTGCGCCAAGCATGAACTCCATTCCTTTGTAGATTGCTTCATCGGTTATCATTAGATTCGGATGGACGAAGAAGACGCAGAGAAAACAGCCTTCATTACACCATGGGGGTGTACTGTTACAAGATAATGCCATTCATTCTAAAGAATGCTGGGGCCACCTACATGAGGGATATGAATACCATTTTTCATGACATGATACATAAGGAGATCAAGGTGTATGTGGATAACGTCATCATCAAATCCAAGAAAGACACAGATCATATAGCAGATTTGAGGTAGTTCTTCGACAGACTGCAGAAGTATAACCTGAAATTAAACCCTGCAAAGTGCGCATTTGGGGTCCCTGCCAGAAAGTTACTTGGGTTCATTGTCAGCCACTGAGGGATAGAATTGGATCCATCAAAAGTCAAATCCATCTAGGAGCTGCCATCGCCGAAGAGTAAGAAAGATGTAATGAATTTTCTAGGACGGCTAAACTACATCAGCCGGTTCATAGCCCAGTCCACAGTCATATGTGAGCCAAAAGGCTTTCGACAAGATCAAGGAGTACCTATCAACACCACTAGTTTTGGTCCCACCAGAGCCAGGCAGACCTTTGCTACTCTACCTCGCAGTGTTAGATGGAGCCTTCGGCTGCGTTCTGGGACAGTACGACCAGACAGGGAGAAAGGAACAAGCTACCTATTACCTGAGTAAGAAATTCACTCCATATGAAGCGGGGTACTCTTTATTGGAACGTACCTGTTGCGCCTTGACCTGATAGCTCAAAAGTTGAGGCATTACTTTTATGCTTACACAACGTACCTCATGTCAAAGATTGATCCCCTGAAATATATCTTTCAAAAACCTATGCCCACTGGCAATCTAGCTAAGTGGCAAATCCTGTTGAGTGAGTTCGACATTTATTTATGTAACTCAAAAAGCAGTCAAAGGACAAGCACTGGCAGATCATCTTGCTGAAAACCCTCTGGAAGGAGAATACGAACCCATGAAAACGTATTTTCCCTATGAAGAAGTGCTATTCATAGGGGAGGATATTGCTTAATCCCACGACGGTTGGAGGATGTTCTTTGACGGAGCGGCAAATTTCAAAGGATTCGGTATTGGAGCTCTCTTGGTATCGGAAACTGGCCAACATTATCCGGTATATGCTAAACTTAGATTTCCTTACACCAACAACATGGCAGAGTATGAAGCTTGCATCCTAGGACTCAACATGGCCATCAACATAAATATTCAGGAGTTGTTGGTAATCGGCAATTCAGATTTTCTTGTGCACCAGGTACAAGGAAAATGGGCCACCAAGAATTCCAATATACTGCCATATCTGCACCATGTGCAGGAACTGAGAAAGAGGTTCACGAAGAGAGAGTTTCGGCATGTTCTCAGGGTTCAGAATGAGTTTGCCGATGCATTGGCCACTTTGTCATCAATGATACAGCATCCAGACAAGAACTTCATTGATCCTCTCCCAGTAAGGATCCATAGTCAGCCGGCATATTGTGCTCATGTTGAAGAAGAAACAGATGGGAAGCCTTGGTTCCACGACATCAAAAGGTATCCAGCAAAAGGGGAATATCCGGAGCATGCAAACCATACTCAGATACGCACGCTTCGAAGATTGTCCAACAATTTCTTCCACAACAGAGGAACCCTATATAAAAGAACTCATGATTTGGGATTGTTGAGGTGCGTCGATGCGAAAGAAGCCTCTAAGTTGCTAGAAGAGATACATGCCGGAACCTGCGGCTAGCATAAGAATGGATTTGTCTTGGCCAAGAAGATACTCAGGGCCAATTATTTCTGGATGACCATGGAGACAGATTGCATCATGCTACCAATGTCAAGTACATGCAGATATGATAAAAGTGCCGCCAAATGAGCTCAATGCAACAAGATCACCTTGGTCATTCGCCGCCTGGGGAATGGATGGCATTGGTCCAATCGAGCCCACTGCCTCAAATGGGCATCGGTTCATCTTGGTAGCTATTGATTACTTCACCAAATGGGTCGAAGCAGCATCTTACAAGGCAGTGACTAAGAAAGTCGTGGCAGATTTTGTCCGCGACCGGATTGTTTGCCGATTCAGAATTCCGGAGTCAATCATCACTGACAATGCCGCCAATCTCATCAGCGATCTGATGAAAGCCATGTGTGAGACCTTCAAAATCAAGAACAAGAATTCCATAGCCTATAAACCTCAGAAGAATGGAGTTGTAGAAGCCGCCAACAAGAATATCAAGAAGATACTGTGAGAGATGGTAGAAAATCACAAACAATTTCATGAGAAGCTACTATTTGCTTTACTGGGATACCGTACCACAGTCCGCACATCAACCGGGGAAACTCCCTACTTACTAGTTTACGGTGCTGAAGTTGTTATTCCTGCCGAAGTGGAGATTCCTTCTTGGAGGATCATATAGGAAGCTGAGCTCAGCGATGCAGAATGGATAAGGAACCATTATGAGCAGGTAGCCCTTATAAACAGAAAGAGGATGAATGCAGTATATCACGGCCAGCTTTATCAGAACAGAATGTCCAGAACTTTCAACAAAAGGTTCAAGCCAAGACAGTTCACACCGGGGGGTGTTGAAGAAGATCTTCCCGTATCAAGATCAAGCCAAAGGGTAATTCTCTCTCAACTGGAAAGGTCCTTACATGGTTCACAGAGTATTGACGGGAGGATCCCTCATACTCACAGAAATGGACGGAGAAGTCTCGACAAAACCAATCAATTCAGATGCAGTCAAGCGATACTATGTGTAATTGTTTATGTTTCCGCAAATGATGTAAATTGAACTACACTCGACCTGATTCATGTTTAACAGGGGATACGTAGGCAGCTCTGTGGGTTCGGTCACAATTCAAGAAAATTTTTATTTTACCCACCATCAGAAACTGTGAAGCAAGTTCAGCCGATCACAACATATACAGAAGTCAGAAATGTTTGTCCGTCTAACTGGGGCAGAATTTTGAGGAGGACCTTCAAAATTCTACGGCAAGAGAAGTCACAATGTCTCGGATCGTGTCATAGTCACTGGTTCATCTAACCAATTTTCTAAAGAACATATTTTTTACTATGACTTTGAAAACTACGCATGCTTGCTTTTGAAATAACTCTGTTTAGCAAACGCTACCCCCAATGATTTGAACAGGATCTTCAGACCGAGCAAGGCAATTCAAGCAAGCCGACGGAGGCACGAACCGACCTCCCCCTTATAGAACCTACAATTTTTCTTCGAATGCAGGAACAAGTAATATGCACGCCTCGAAATCACAACCTTCATAACAACAACAATATTGAATCCACTTCCAGCTAAGACATACTCTGCTATCACCTACTATTTATTCTCTTTGCATGGGATTGAGCTCTGTCTCAATCTTGCATGAGGCTAAGCCTTGCCTCCATATTTTCATAAGGCTAAGCTCTACCTTCACTTGCATGGGACTAAGCCCTGTCCCGAATCTTGCATGAGACTAAGCTATGTCTCTATCTGCATGAGGCTAAGCCCTGCCTCCATATTTGCATAAGGCTAAGCTATGCTTTCACCTGCATGGGACTAAGCCATGTCCTGAATCTTGCATGAGACTAAGCTATGTCTCCATCTGCATGAGGCTAAGCCCTGCCTCCATATTTGCATAAGGCTAAGCTCTGCCTTCACTTGCATGGGACTAAGCCCTGTCCCGAATCTTGCATGAGATTAAGCTCTGTCTCCATCGGCATGAGGCTAAGCCATGCCTCCATATTTGCATTAGGCTAAGCTCTGCCTTCACTTGCATGGGATTGAGCCTTGTCCCGGATCTTGCCGAGACTAAGCTCTGTCTCTCCGGTACTATCTATTTGCTCTTCTTTCGGGCTAAGCTATGCCCTCAACCTCACAAGACTAAGCCTTGTCTTGTTGCCCTTAACATCATGTTATCGCATCTCATGGGCTGAAATATCTCCAACTTGTCCAAAGGCGTCATAGTCTAAAGGCATCATCCTCATAGACAGAAGACACCATGCCATGGCCTGAGGATCTCTCAAAGTTGCATATAATTATTCTAAGGCGTCATGGTTCGGAGGCACCATTTTCATGGCCCGAGAACATCATTTAATGGCCTGCGAATCACGCATTGAACAATTCATGGCCCAGGACATTATGGCCTAAAGACGTCATCTTAACCTTCCGAAGACAATTCTCATGGTCCGAAAGGAATCTGCATCATGTTTAAATTCCCAGACAAATATATGCTCGCAGTATCTCTTTACTTGCAGGTGACCCGATATGCAACCATTACCCCGACGGGAGCAATCCCGTTCCATTTCCTTCATATTATCTCAAACCTAACTAATCACCATAACCATTCTTCACCTATCCCAAAATTCCGTGGCCATCCTTGTGGTAACTTCATCGGTATACTCCGCCGATTAATCCAGAACTACATACGGCCTGATTCCTGTAAAACCAGGGATATGTCGGCAGCTCAGAAACCAGAGTGCGGCCTATGTCTCTCAAAGACCTTACTCGGTCAAAATTAGCCATCATATCTTTACCCGACAACTCTTTCATCCTTCCCGGGTAAAGAGGGGCAGCTGTTGATACCCAATTTTTCCCTATATTATTTCCAAAATACATATATCTTTTCAAAACAATGCATGAGCATCAATTAATATTTTTCCATAATTTCTACATTTTTAAAGATTTTTTAATTAATTTATCCCAGTATTTTCTATTATATGGACAATTACTAATTGCATCACCATTAGTTTTATGATAATTTTATTGCTTAATTTTATCATTTATGTTTACGCTAAGCTTTAATAATTTTACGAATAGCCGTACTCACATTTTTGGGTTATAATTGCAGTAATTTTGCAGTAATAGCCCACGAGTGTATAATTACCTTATATCACAAGAAATTGACCTTTTGTATTTTTATAATATTAATTAATTATTCCAAATCAATTTTATGCATAAAAACCATTTTTTTATCATTTATTAACTATTTTTTACAAAATATTTTGTCAATTAAGTGGGTATTTAATAAATAGATTTTCGGACCTAATGTCACGACCCCAAATCCTAACCGGCCGTGATGGCGCCTAATATGGAACTAGGCTAGCCGACTACCGCGTGTTCACATTTCCTTTTGAAAATCCCATTTAAGTTTCAAGCAATTCATAACAATATACAGAAAGTTCTTAATATAATAGGCAAATTTTATAAGCCATCCCCAAAACCCAGAGCCAACATGTCATGAGCATCTAGTGAAATAAGCCAAAATAAAGTATTATGATACAAAACTCTGAATCAAAGTTAAATACAACAGGAAGGGAAAGTAGAAATGTTGCGAACGCTGAACAACTACCTCTATGTCCCCATGATCCGGCTCCGCTGCGATATATATATATATATATAAAAGCTAACGCTCGATATCTACTCCTGAATCTGCACACTGAGGTGCAGTGAGTAATGTGAGTACGCCAACTCAGTAGTAATGGTAACAAATCAAGTCTAAGTAGCAAGGAATCACATAAAAATCAATGTCATCGAGTCACAATATACACAGCCTTACTTTCCAATAGTATACATAGATATACGAAATCGTCATGCCTTAGAAATCAACTTCACAAAAGTCCTTAAAACAATGCACATTTTTAACAACTTTAAAACAAAGATTTGGTATGCAAAATGAATGTAGTAAAATCATAAGTATCCCCTGGGGCAAAAACATGTTTCATAATAGCCCCTCGGGCATGCCTCACAATCCCTCAGCACCTCACAATCACTCAGCACCTCACAGCCACGCATGCCTCCCAGTCACTCAATCACTCGCACGCGTTGCACTCACTAGGGGTGTGTACAGACTGCGGAGGGGCTCCTTCAGCCCAAGCGCTAATATCACTCAGCACCTCACCATCACTCTTGTCCCTCGGCCACACTCGGTGGAACCACTCGAAAAGCCCCTCGGGCGAAGTAATAGAACGGGGTACTCGACCTGAAAATATCATTTTAATGCTCATGTAGTGTAAATCAAGCTGAGTTTCAAATAAAACAGTATGCACAATGATGCTGAGTAAAATCATCAACAGGTAGTGAGGAAAACAGCAGTAAAACGCCCTCAAAGGGGTCTAAGCAGATCGGCACGAGGCTCCAAACACGGCTTACAGCCCAAATATTTCACAAATCTTTAGAACATAATTTAACATAAGATTTTGAGTAAATATGCAAATCATTAGTTGCCGCGGAGAGGACCTAGTCTAATCCAAAAATCAGTACGCGCCACATATTCGTTATCCGACATGTGCACCATTCCAAATTCAGTGAGAAAATAATGCAGTCCGGGGTTCCATACCCTCAGGACAAGATTTAAGACCATTACTTACCTCCACCGGGCCGCGACACTAGTCCGCTATGCCTTTGACCCTAAATTTGGCTCCTGATTGCTCCGAATCTAGCCAAAACCAGTTCAACATCATTAATATATACTCAAGGAACACAACCCAATCGAAAATTATCAATTTAATCAAAAATCTCGAAATTCGGCCAAACCCGAGCCCCGGGCCCACATTTTAAAATTCGATAATTTTTACATCCTTAGAACCCTCATCCTCCCATGATTCTATGCATACCAAGAACACTAAAATCGAACCACAATTGCCCACTCAAATCCTCAAAAGAAAAGTAAATTTTCCATGCACCCTTCTTCCCCAACTTTGACTAAATTTCCAAAATTTTTGTGGTTTAATCGCTTAGGAATTGACATAGAAACGTGTTATGAAGTTGAAATTCTTACCTCCAGATGATTTCCCTTGATTCCCCTTCAATTCTCTTTCAAAAGCTCTCAAGTCCGCATGCAACAATGGAGAAAATAACAACCAAATTCGCACTTCCGGCCTTTTAAACATTCTGCCCAGCTAAAATAATTCCTTCACTGTGATCGCAAACTTTGGCACGCGATCGCGAAGAACAAACTTGCTGCCCCATCAATTTACCTTACGTGATCGCAAACATCCTCACGAGATTGCGATTCAAGACTTAAACCCACGCGATCGCAAACCATTCCACGCGATCGCGAAGAACAAACTTGCTGCCCCATCAATTTACCTTACGTGATCGCAAACATCCTCACGAGATTGCGATTCAAGACTTAAACCCACGCGATCGCAAACCATTCCACGCGATCGCGAAGAACAAAGCTCAACTCACTCACGCGCCCCCCTTTAACTCAATGCGATCGCAAACAAGGCCACGCGATCGCACTGACCAAACACTCATACTCACGCGATCGCAAACCATTCCACGCAATCGCGATTAACAAAAATCCTGCCTCATCAATTAACCCTAGGCGATCACAAACATCCTCACGCGATCACGTAGAAGGAAACCAAAACCTTACACCAGCAGCAATCTGCCCAGAATTCAAGCCAAAAGTTGGTCCATTAACCACCCGAAACACACCTGAGGCCCTCGGGACCTCAACCAAACATACCAACATATCCCATAACATCATTCAAACTTAGTCGAGCCCTCGAAACACCAAAAACAACACGAAAACACCAAATTTATATCAAATTCAAGCCTAAAAATTTTGAAATTTCTAAATTCGCCAACTACGCCGAAACCAACCAAAACATCTCCGATTAACCTGAAATTTTGCAGACATATCCAAAATGACATTAAGAAGCCGTTCCAACTTCCGGAATTCCATTCCGACCTCGATAGCCTATTTTCCACTCCCGACCGGAAATCGCCAAAAAACTAACTTTCGCCAATTCAAGCCTAATTCTACTCCGGACATCACAAAAATATTCCGAACACACTCCCAAGTCCCAAATCACCCAACGAATCTATTCAAGCCATAAAATCTACATTCCGAGGTCGTTTACCAATAAGTCAACTCTTAGTTGACTTTCTCAACTATTAGGCTACTTTAAAAAGGCTAAATGCCTAAACCCTCACCATAACTACTCCGGACCCAAACCAACTGATCTAATACATCAAAAAAAAGATAGTGATACATAACAAATGCAGAAATAGGGGAAATGGGTTAAATCTCACGGAATGACCGGTCGGGTCGTTACATCCTCCCCCTCTTAAACAAACGTTTATCCTCGAACGGGTCTAGAAACATACCTGGAGCCTCGAATAAGTGAGGATATATGTCCCGCATCTCCCGCTCGGTCTCCCAGGTGGCATCCTCCACCGGCTGCCCTCTCCACTGAACCTTCACTGAAGCTATATCCTTATACCTCAGCTTCCTGACCTGACGAACCAAAATAGCCAGTGGCTCTACCTCATATGACATATCACCCTCGAGTTGAACCGTGCTGAAGTCAAAAACATGGGAAGGGTCACCAACATACTTCCGGAGCATCGGAACATGGAATACTGGATGAATACTCGATAAACTGGGAGGCAAGCAAGCCTATAGGCCACCTCCCCAACCCTCTGAAGTACCTCAAATGGTCCAACGAACCTGGGACTCAGATTTCCTCTCTTCCTGAACCTCATAACACCCTTCATGGGTGATACCTTCAGCAACACCTTATCGCCAACCATGAAAGACACATCTCGGACCTTCCGATCCACATAACTCTTCTGCCTAGACTGCGTCGTGCGAAGCCGCTCCTGAATCAACTTTGTCTTACTCAAAGCATCCTGAACCAAGTCTGTGCCCAATAGCCTAGCCTCGCCCGGCTCAATCCAACCAACCGAAGATCTACACCTCCTACCATACAAGGCCTCATACGGAGCCATCTGAATACTCGACTGATAGTTGTTATTATATGCAAACTCCGTTAGTGTCAGAAACTGATCCCATGAACCACCAAAGTCAATCACACAAGCACGCAACATGTCCTCCAAAATCTGAATGGTACGCTCCGACTGCCCGTCGGTCTGAGGATGAAATATTGTGCTTAACTCAACCTGAGTACCCAACTCTCTCTGCACGGCTCTCCAAAACTGGGACGTGAACTGAGTGCCTCTGTCGGAAATGATAGAAACTGGAACCCCATGCAAACGGACAATCTCCCTGATATAAATCTCAGCTAACCTCTCCGATGAATACGTAGTACCAACAGGAATGAAGTGCGCGGACTTGGTCAGCCGATCCACAATAATCCATATAGCATCAAACCTCCTCGAAGTCCGTGGGTGTCCAACTACGAAGTCCATGGCGATCCACTACCACTTCCACCCCGGAATATCAAACCTCTGAAGCAATCCACCCGGTCTTTGGTGCTCATACTTGACCTGCTGACAGTTGAGACACCGAGATACAAACTCCGCAACATCCTTATTCATTCTCCTCCACCAATAATGTTGCCTCAAATCCTGATACATCTTTGCGGCACCCGGATAGATGGAATATCGCGAACTATGAGCCTCTGCTAGAATCAAATCTCGAAGTCCATCTACATTGGGCACGAAAATCCGGCCCTGCATCCTCATGACCCTATCATCACCAATAACCACATCTCTGGCATCACCGCGACGTACCCTGTCTTAAAGAACAAGCAAGTGGATCATCATACTGGCATGTTGTAATCTGATCGTAAAGAGAAGACCTGGAGGCTACACAAGCCAACACCCGCGGGGGTTCTGATAGATTCAATCTCTCCAAGTGACCTGCTAAGGCCTGAACATCAAGAGCTAATGGCTGCTCTGCTACTGGAAGGTAAGCTAAACTCCCCAAACTCTCTGCTCTGCGACTCAAGGCATCGGCCACTACATTGGCCTTCCCTGGATGATATAAGATAGTGAGGTCATAATCCTTGAGGAGGTCTAACCATCTCCTCTGATGCAAATCCAAGTCCTTCTGCCTCAGCAAATACTGCAAACTGCAATGATCAGTGAAAATCTCACACTGCACTCCATACAAATAATACCGCCAAATCTTCAAGGCATGAACAATGGCAGCTAACTCAAGATCGTGCACTGGATAATTCTTCTCGTGCACCTTCAAATTTCTGGATGCGTAGGCAATCACCCTACCGTCCTGCATCAATACCGCTCCCAAGACAACTCTGGAAGCATCACAATAAACTGTGTAAGAACCCGAACCAGCAGGCAAAACTAGTACTGGAGTTGTAGTCAATGCTGACTTGAGCTTCTGAAAGCTCTCCTCACACTCATCAGACCATCTGAATAGAGAACCCTTCTGTGTCAATCTGGTCAAAGGCGAAGCTATCGAAGAGAATCCCTCCACAAAGCGACGGTAATATCCCGCCAAACCAAGGAAACTTCGAATCTCTGTAGCTGAGGACGGTCTGGGCCAACTCTGCATCGCCTCTATCTTTTTTGGATCAACCTGAATCCCCTCACTAGACACCATGTGCCCCAAGAAAGCTTCTGATCCCAGCCAAAACTCACACTTGTAGAATTTCGCATAAAGCTTCTTCTCCCTCAATATCTGTAACACAACTCTCAAATGTTGAGCATGCTCTTCCTGTCTACGAGAATAAACCAGGATGTCATCAATGAACACAATGACGAAGGAATCAAGATAAGGCTGAAACAGGATGTTCATCAATTGCATGAACGCAGCTGGGGCATTGGTCAGCCCAAACGACATAACCAAGAACTCATAATGACCATACCTGGTCCTGAAAGCAGTCTTCGGGATATCAGAATCCCGAATCCTCAACTGATGGTACCCAGATCTCAAATCAACCTTGGAAAATACTCTGGCTCCCTGAAGTTGGTCAAAAAAATCATCAATACGGGGCAAGGGATACCGGTTCTTCACTGTAACCATATTCAACTGCCGATAATCAATACACATACGCATGGACCCATCCTTCTTCTTAACGAACAACACCGGTGCACCCCAAGGTGACACACTAGGCCGAATGAACCCCTTATCCAGGGGCTCCTGAAGCTGCTCCTTCAATTCCTTTAGCTCCGCTGGCGCCATATGATATGGTGGAATAGAAATAGGCTGAGTGCCTGGCACCAGGTCAATACCAAAAACAATATCCATGTCAGGTGGTATGCCTGGCAGGTCTGCAGGAAACACATCCAGAAAATCACGGACCACAGGAACTGAATCAATAGCGGGAGTCTCACCATCAACATCCCTCACAAAGGCCAAATAAGATAAACACCCCTTTTTAACCATGCATCGAGCCTTCAGGTAAGAAATCACCCTGCTAGGCATATACTCAGAAGAACCTCTCCATTCAACCCTCGGACACCCTCGCATAGCTAAGGTCACGGTCTTAGCGTGACAATCAAGAACAACATGGAATGGAGATAACCAATCCATGCCCAATATCACGTCAAAATCGACCATGAGTAACAGTAGGTCCACTAGGGTCTCCAAACCCCCAATAGATATCATGCATGATCGATACACGCGGTCCACAACAACAGTATCGCCCACCGGAGTCGACACATGAACAGAGGTGACCAGAGACTCACGGGGCACATCAAGAAAACCGGCAAAATATGAAGAAACATAGGAATATGTGGAACCAGGGTCAAATAAAGCCAAGGCATCACGGCAACAGACTGAAACAATACCTGCGATCACGGCATCTGAGGCCATAGCATCCGGCCTGGCTGGAAATGCATACATACAAGCCTGACCTCCCCCTCTAGGGCGGCCTCTGGCTGACTGACCACCACCCCTGGCTACCTGGGCGGGTGGTGAAGTGACTGGATCTGAAGTCGAAGGCTGGCCCTTCTACTGAGAAGATCCACCGGAACGACGGGGACACTACCTCCACCTGCACGGCCACTGAAGACTCCTGAATAGATGAACCCTGAACTGGAGGTTCTCCAGCTGCACTCTGAGCTGGGAGGGAACCAAATGAAGTACGTCCTAACTGAGAACCACGGGGACCCTGCCCCGAAGATGCACCATTATAAGCTAGGCGACCTGACTGAGGAGGCCTGAATAGATGGACCCTACCCTGCTGAAATTGTCCCCTGAAGGGAGCACCAATGGAACTGCCCGAACCACAAGGCCTCTTGGCCGCCCTCTCCTCCCGCTCCTGGCGGCGAACAGACTCAATATCTCGGGCTATGTCCATAACCTGCTCGAGTGAAGCACCTCATACTCTCTCTCGAGTCAGAAACAACCGAATCTGATAAGAAAGACCATCTACGAACCTCCCCACCCTCTCCCTATCAGTAGGGATAATCTCAGAAGCATGCCTAGCCAACTCGGAAAATCTCATCTCGTACTGAGTGACTGATAACTCTCCCTAGCGCTACTGCTCAAACTTCCTACGTTGCTCCTCTCTGTGGGACTGAGGAACATACTTCTCCAAAAATATCGTGGAGAACGGCTGCCAGGTAAGAGGTGCTGAACCAACCGATCTACGCCTCTCGAAATACTCCCACCAAGTAAAGGCAGCACCCGCAAACTGAAAGGTAACAAACGAGACCCCACTGGTCTCTAGAATACCCGTGGTGTGCAGTATCCTTTGGCACCTATCTAGAAATCCCTGGTCATCCTCGCCTTCTATACCGCTGAAAGTCGGAGGCTGAAGTCTGATGAACCTCTCCAACTTGCGCTGCTGTCCTTAGGCATAGCAGGGACCACAAAATCCTGAACCGGAGCAGCTGGCTGAGCTGGGGCTGCTCCCGGTGCCTGAATACCTTGTGCAGCCTTCTCAGGTGCCCGGACAGTTGGAGTCTTATTTCCTCCCCCGGCCTGAGCTGTGGTGGCAGAAGAAGACATGGCAACGGCCTGAGCCAAACCGGTGCATACTGACAATATCTGAGACAGGACCTCCTGAAGACCCGGAATAACAATAGGCACTGCTGGTGCCTGAGCCTGTCCCGCTGGGACACCATCGGAGGGAACCTGATCATGATCAATAGGGGGATCCTGAGGTACTGTCCGGCTGCTGTGCAGGCTGGCCCCCTACCTCTACCACGACCTCGACCGCGGCCTCGACCTCTCGATGGTCTAGCCGGTGACTGGTCACTCTGATCGGTATGGCGTGTCCTCACCATCTGTGAGAAAATGAACAACGTAAGTTCAGATTTCAAGAATCAATAGACCAACATGAAAGAGTTCAAGAGAGATAGAATGTTTCCTAAAAGTTCGGAAGCCTCTCGAAGATAAGTACAGACGTCTCCGTACCGATCCGCAAGACTCTACTAAACCTACTCATGAGCATCGAGTCCTATGAAACCTAGGGCTCTGATACCAAACTATCACGACCCCAAATTCTAACCGGCCGTGATGGCGCCTAACGTAGAACTAGGCTAGCCTACTACCGCGTGTTCACATTTCCTTTTGAAAATCCCATTTAAGTTTCAAGCAATTCATAACAATATACAAAAAGTTCTTAATATAATAGCCAAATTTTATATACAGTACTGCCATCCCCAAAACCCGGAGCCAACATGTCATGAGCATCTAGTGAAATAAGCCAAAATAAAGTATTATGATACAAAACTCCGAATCAAAGCTAAATACAACAGGAAGAGAAAGCAGAGATGTTGCGAATGCTGAACAGCTACCTCTATGTCCCCATGATCCAGCTCCGTTGTGATATATATATATATATATATATATATAAAAGCTAACGCTCGATATCTGCTCCTGAATTTCAACACAGAGGTGCAGGGAGTAATGTGAGTACGCCAACTCAGTAGTAATGAAAATAAATCAAGTCTAAGTAGCAAGGAANTTAGAAATCAACTTCACAAAAGTCCTTAAAACAATGCACATTTTTAACAACTTTAAAACAAAGATTTGGTATGCAAAATGAATGTAGTAATATCATAAGTAGCCCCTCAGGAAAAAACATGTTTCATAATCATCCCCTCGGGGATGCCTCACAATCCCTCAGCACCTCACAATCACTCAGCACCTCATAGCCACTCATGCCTCCCATTCACTCAATCACTCACACTCGGTGTGCTGACTGGGGGTGTGAACAGACTCCGGAGGGGCTCCTTCAGCCCAAGCGCTAATATCACTCAGCACCTCACCATCACTCTTGGCCCTCGGCCACACTCGGTGGAACCACTCGAAAAGCCCCTCGGGCAAAGTAATAGAACGGGGGTACTCGACCCGAAAACATCATTTCAATGCTCATTTGGTGTAAATCAGGCTGAGTTTCAAATAAAACAGTATGCACAATGATGCTGAGTAAAATCATCAACAGGTAATGAGGAAAACAACAGTAAAACGCCCTCAAAGGGGTCTAAACAGATCGGCACGAGGCCCCAAACACGGCTTACAGCCCAAATATTTCACAAATCTTTAGAACATAAAATCCGCATTCCGAGGTCATTTACCAATAAGTCAACTCTCAATTGACTTTCTCAACTATTAGGCTACTTTAAAAAGGCTAAATGCCTAAACCCTCACCATAACTACTCCGGACCCAAACCAATTGTCCAATACATCAAAAATAAGATAGCGATACATAAAAAATGCAGAAATAGGGGAAATGGGGTAAATCTCACGGAACGACCGGTCGAGTTGTTACACCTAACCCCCTCAAACATTAGCCCAAACCCTTTTAAAAGATATCCCAAACCCCTTAGGCCCAGACCTATACACCCGAACCAATCACCCGTTTAATCGTGGTCGTTGATCATTTTGATAAACGGTCCACGATTAAACCTACCATAATTAATCCCCTAACACCCTAACCCCATTCATTTCAC
The DNA here is from genome assembly GCA_005239505.1 of Nicotiana paniculata. Lineage (NCBI taxonomy): Eukaryota > Viridiplantae > Streptophyta > Magnoliopsida > Solanales > Solanaceae > Nicotiana > Nicotiana paniculata. Next base: position 28,360 of record ML338635.1, read on the forward strand.
TCAACCTGGCCGCCCCTGAATTGATCCTCCTTTCCATTCTCTCTCAATCACACCCTAAAAACCTAGCGGCCATCACTTGCAAAACTCCCCGTTTATGGGGTTTCAATGAATTTTCCGTCCTTTGCCGGCCTGTTACATCTTCTTGTTGTTCGACTTCATTGATTTATGAGAGAATCTAGAAGAGATTCAACCTGGTTCTGTTCAAAACTTTTCTCACAGGCCTATCTATGGCCATTCTCGTTGTGAGTACTGTTTCTTGCCTATTTTGGTTCAAATCTACGGTTTTCGAGCGATTTTCTTTTACTTCTACTATTTCTGAAAAAACCTAGTTTCACTAGTCTTTGAATCTGTTCTGATATTCGTAGATCTGAGATGATTCGAGTATTATTAGGTGTTTTCTTTTAAAAATCTTTTTTTCTAGTTAATTGCTTCGATTTTATTCACTCTTTTTGAAATTAGGGTTCGTCCCAGACTTTCTTCAAAGGTTTTCATAACTTCTCAGTGATTAAACTAAATTTTCTTCATTATCTTGACTGACTCTCATGTATATTCTTCAACCTTAGATATTTTTGTTTGTCATATTGATTTCTTCAATTTTTTTTCGTTATTATGTTGATTTCTGTGAACCAGACTTACTAACTAATTCTATTCAGAGATTCGAATGTTTTTCTCTGTTAAAATCAGTATTCTTTGGGGATTTTTTTATTTAGCTGATTTCTATTTAGGGGTTCGAATAATTCTTTCCTATAAAATCAGTATTCTTTGAGAATTTTTTTACTGATTCGAATGACTGTCCTGTTAAAATTAGTATTTGGTGAGATTTTCACTTGTTCCCTTATTTGTGACCTTAATTGATTATACTTGCCTTAATTAATTATCAGTATGGTTTGGGATTTTACCGAGTCCATATATGGTATGATTTCTTACCTTAATTGAATCCAAGTTCTGACCGTTAACTGACTCTCCCCAATTAAAGGGGTCTATTCCGGATTTCTCAATTGGAATGGATTCCCTAATTGGTTGATTGCTCCTAATTGATTGAACTATGATTCTATTTACCTTTTTTTTTTTGCTCCCTAAGTGTTATATATACACTCTCATTCTGCTTCTTAAAGACACGGACAATAGTTCAAACACACACACACAAACTTTCTCTCATCTCTCTTACTGCTACTTGTATTCATTGCTTGTTTAGCCAGCTGAAAGCCTAGGCTAGAATGTCAAATCCTGCCTACTTCACCTTCTGTCTTTGCTTCCTTAACTGGCATATTCATCCTTCTAATGCCATTCATTCTACTATGAAGTTTAAATCTATATGATTCTCCGGGGCTCTATTCATGTCTTTTCTGCATTAGACTAACCGTTTATGTACCTAATGTTATATTCTTTCTTGTTTACTGTTTGATTGGTACGTTTAAGTTTACCCTTTCTTGTTTATTGCTTTAATCAGCATGTTTACTTTAGTTTAATTACTCCCATCTTTCATGTTTACTTCCTTCAACCAGCATACCTAATTTTGTGTCTCAGACTCCTATCTAATTGACTTCAATTGGCATGACTAATTCTGTGTAGTTAGACTCTTGTCTTCAGCATGACCATTCCTACACTTAGTTTCTGTGTTTTATTGTCAATTGTTGTTAGTTAACATGACTACTTTAGCATTAATCCTGGTTGTTAGACCTATGTTGATCCTGCCTAGACTCTAGGTCAGTATGTTATTGTGAATTTGGTTGTTGTAGAAACCCTTCCCTATTCCATATATCTGTTACTCAGTATGCTCTCACTCTTATCATGTTCTTGTGTGTTTCTAATTCCTATGTCCCCGACCCCTGCTCCTTTTTTTTTTGTAACTGTTTGTACACCTAGAACTAATTGACAAAATGAAGTTGAATCTTGGCAATGTGATGCTTTTGTGACAATGTTGTTGTTTGTTGAAACTTCTTTTCCTTCAAAAGGTTTTTCAACATGTCTTTTTTTACTCGTAATATTTTTTCCCAAATTGTGTCCATTCTTAAAGTATTTTTTACTCTAAATGTCTTACTCATCTACTGCTGTCCAAAAGTTATTCCAACTATGTCAAGCACTCTCACTCCTGCTCTTAGATTACTTAAGTTCTGCCCCTCCAGTGTGTATACCGCCTAGGAATCCATGATATTCCTCTGAAATCTGGCACACTGGGGCTGGCCTTTTCCACACTACACATAATCACTTCCCTATTCAAAGGATCTTGGTGTGAGCACTTCCCGGGATCCCTGAGGTCCTTAGGGAACTTTGACACACCAGGACACCCTATTGGCTATAAGACTTTGGCATCCTGGACTTTTTTGAAGGCTTGGTATTTCCAGGCTCACTTTGGGCCTATCTCAGGCTCCCTATAGCATAGCTGATATATATTATGTGATTCATTTATTTATGGTCTGTAATAATACCTTTGTAAACAGATATTGGGGAAATTAGTAAAGGGGGGGGGGGATTCGTATATGGATTTTTGTAGGGAGACCGGGCAGAAATCATGCTTTAGGTTCATATTGTGTTTGCTTGCATTAGAAATTCTGCCTTTAGGTCTATGTTGTGTTCACTTGCATTAGAAATCATGCTTTAGGCTCATATTATGTTATTCGCATTAGCAATCAAGATTAGGTTTATATCATGTTTACCATGTTTTTAGATCACCTGGCATACAAGGCAATGTTATAGGCTCATTACTTTATTTGTTACGGAATTCCGCTTCTGCATAATCATGACCACCTAGAAATCCTGTTATTAAGTTACCATTGCAATTCTGCTTAATAAAAATGTCCATCCTTGGTGTGCATTAGAAATCCTGCTTTAGGAATATGTTGTACCATGTCTACATCGCCTAAGTCAATAACCGTCCTATCTATACGAATATTTAAAAGCAATTTCAGCACCTAGACAAGCATGTTTATAGGATGTAATAAAACTCAAACTTTTGTTTTCCTTTAGTCAATTTCCAAAATTCTGTTTGCATTTTAGACAACATGTTATAGGGTCTCCCTGAACCACGCCTAGGCAAGCTTATAGGTAATTAAGGCCTTACAAAAAATTGTAAAACTATGTTTTGCTTATTTGTAACTGCCCAGATTCAACAGGTTCTAAAATCAGCAGGCAAACTGATTAGGTCTTTACCGCTTCGCCTTAACATAATGTTGCACATTCTCTGTTTGTCATGCTCACTTAGATATCATGTTCTAGGACCTTTTCTGAAACATCTGAAATCTTGATGTTTGAGACGTGCCAATTGCCTGTTTATTTGTGGAGGTAAACATGGGCCCTTAGTTGTTGTCTTACTTAACAGTCATGTTTGTTTCTTTGTTGTCGCTTAGATTTTCCTTTTTAAAAACTTTAGGAGAGTCTAGAACTGCCTAAAAATAGAGGTCCTAAACACCTCCGGAAACAAAAGGAAGGGACAGGTAATGCACGCTTAGAGTTCGTTTAATTAAAATCGCGTATACAACCGCTAAGGGGAGGGTAATCGGGTAGTAAAAGTATATGATGACCTGTGCGCTAATGTCATGTGTAACCCCTAGTTATGGAAGGATTACCGGGCATTGTACGGATGTGATCCTATAGGCTAATAACTTAGGACTCCCCTATCTTATTTACATATGTGTGCTCAGACTACTTACCTTTTAAACTCATTTTATCTTACTTACATATGTGTGCTTAGACTGCTTATCTGTTAAACGAATAATTTACTAAGTAAGTTTGGCCGGGACCCACCATTTTGGACCTCGAGGGGTGCCTAACACCTTCCCCTTAAGGTAATTTTAAGCCCTTACCCAATCTCCGGTAACGTAGACTGGTTTCATGAATTACTTACATTAGGTTCCCTAACGCACCATAAATCCGTTAGGTGGCGACTCTTCACTTTCCATACCCCTCTCCCAAAAGAAAGGGAGTTGTCCCAAATGAATGTCGAAACCCGATTTCGCGAGGAAAAAAGGGTGCGATAGCATGGCGACTCTGCTGGGGATTTTAGGATTTTACCATAACAAACTTTCTTTTTGTAAATTAGTCTTAAGCATGATTCTTTTGCTAATATGTGTGCACCCTTTTCCTTTCCCCTTATGTGAATTTAATTGCCCGTTTTGAGAATTTATGATTTCCTTTACTGCAGAAACTGACTTATTTCTTTGTTTTCCTTTCTTAAACGTCTTTCAATTATTAAATACCATATGTATTATTTTCCTAACATGCAAATACGTGACAACATGTTATTTACTGATGCATAAATCATGCTCAACATCATATTCCACTCGTGCGTAATCAATATATAGCAACTCTTGATAAGTGGTTGCACTTTTCCTATATATCACCCTTTAAATTTAGAAAGGCTTATTTGCAGTAAAACTAGTCGATCAGCGGTGCAATCGACGGTTCCATGCCTTTCCCCCTCAAGTTGTCCGCTTCAGGGTACCAGTCTAGATCCACATAGCTGTCACGTCCCAAAACTGAGGGTCCGGTGCCTAATCGGATGATCCCGGTCAAGCAGACCTGGACTGCCTTTCCTACCCAACGCATTACCCCGTTTTTATAATATACAAATTTATAAATGAAATAGAAAATGGAGTCAAAGTATGAATTTACAACATAAGTCCATTTTCCTCTTTTAAAGCTTCAACATTTGATAATCCCAAAATATACAAACTAAGCACAACATTTCCGACACGGAACCACGATCACGAATAATTACAACTACTACCCAAAATACATACGACCCACACAGTGTCTACGGAGCCTCTAAGAGTACTAGGAGTCTACATAGACTTGTTGGTAACAAGGCCCCGGCTATACCTTTTACAACATAAGAAAAAGAGAATGATATGGTCCACACACGGCCCCGAGAGGAATTGGGGCTCACCAGAACTGCTGAAGAGATGAAGAGGAGGCACCACTAACGGCAGACCGAGCTACCTGCTATAGAACCACCTACATCCATATAAAGGATGTAGCGCCCCCGGCAAAAGGGACGTTAGTACCATTGAATAGTACTAGCATGTATAGACAAACTTTACTCTATGTAAAATCAAGCAATACACATATAAGAGGTAGTTAAGGAAACCCAAACAAATATTGCATAGGGATACAGAGAATCACAAATGAGGTTTTCACATTTTCTTATTTCAATTATTCCCTTGTTGCCGCGTGCAACCAGATCCCACCTTACAATCATATTCCACCCGTATTTCTTCTGTTGTGGCGTGCAACCCGATCCCATCTCACAATCACATTACACCCTTATTACTTCTGTTGCAGCGTGCAACCCGATCCCACCTTACAATTCTGTTGCAGCGTGCAACTCGATACCACCTTACAATTCTGTTGCGGCGTGCAACCCGATCCCACCTTACAATTCTATTGCGGCGTGCAACCCGATTCCACCGTACAATCATATTTGATAGAAACAATAACCAACAATTATATCGCAGGGATTTTCATCATCAAGAACATAAGTTCACATCAACGAACAACTATATGAAGTCAAGGCACAATAATCCTTACCAAACAGTAATTTCATGTATGGGGTTGCCATCACTATTTAACTCAACTAAATCAATCCACAGTTTCTTTTCATCGTTTGCCACACTCAGCCCTTAGCAATTAGATAAATTCCCACATTAGGGTACGTTAACATTCTTTCATTTAGTAGCACATACTACCATATCGACATATTTGAACCTTTGACGAACCTTACACATGATAGGATAAGCACAAGGAATAACCCTTCATAATCTCAATTAGCATGGTAATCGACTTAAGAAAAATCAGAGAATGAACTCGTACACCTCGACACAGCAGGACAATCAATTCACATATGCTCAAGCAAGAATTTCGTATCGTGTGCTCTGACACCAAAAAGGTAACTCTACAAAGATTAAAGTTAGCCATACATACCTTGAATCAGAATTCCCCTTTAAGTTTCTACCATAATTCACCGGACCTTCTAGCACCTTCAATCTAGTCCACAATGTGGCATAATTGAACTTAGAATTAGGAATAATGATCATGTCTTGAACTCACTTGAGCATTCTATCAAACACTAGGTGTTCCTTTAGATTAAATAGCCTCTTTTTAGTGAAAGATTACTCCAACCCATTTCCTTTTACTAGATTATGACTAGTTGGTTAAATACATGCAAGACTCCTACCCCATCTTCATGAACTCACCTAACCATGTTTCATTTTAACAAAATCTGGAAATTAAGGTTGATGGGGTAGAAGCTTACCTCTTGTAGTGAAGAAAATGGTGTCCTACTTGATCAATTCCAGGCCTGAGTAGTGATGGAGGAACAAATTTGATGAAGTTGGCACTCTCTCTCTCTCTAGAACCCACTCTCTCCTCTCTCTAATTTATCAGAAAATAAGCTTAAAATGGAAGGGGTAAGTGTTTTAATGAACTGGGGGTCGGGTATAAAATTAGAATTTTAACAGTCCCGAAGCAGACATGTGGTCAGGAATGTGATCGCATTCCTGCTATACGGTCCGCATTCCTGTCTCATAAATAGCCCTCAAATGGGCCAAAAAGAAAAGCAGACTGCCCAGGTATGCGACCACTATGTGGTCCGCAACCACTATGTGGTCGGCATACCTGTTATGCGATTGTATAGTGCGTCGCATAACTCCCTCCGCAAAAATCAAGGTGCAAGAATGTGACAACTATGCAGCATGCATTCGTGAAATGCGATTGCATTCTAGGCCGCATAATTGTCCTCAAAATGGACAGCAAATTGTCCAAGTATGCGACCACTATGCGGTCCGCATACCTGATCTGCGATCACATAGTGGACGCAGACCTGCGCAAATTTGGAAAATTATATCTTTTAAGTCCCGGGGTACTTTTTACTCAAAAAGGGTTCGTTTTAAGAATTTCTACAGTTATAACAACACAGGGACCTATTTGGGCATTATTTTTAGCCATGAAATTTTACGGGTCTTTACAATAGCAACCTTACTCTGATTATAACTGTACATGCATCATGGTTAAACCTAGCCGGGTTAATATGTTGTCACATAATAACCCTTTAAGACAAACCTTATCCAAAAGTCCACCAGGATTTCCATAATCCCAACGGATGCAACCACGTTTTGTGCATTAAGTTTGGAGAACTAAATGCGATGTGCTAATCATCGATATATAAATAGTCGAATATGGAGGGAAAGGGCCTAACTTTATTTGTTTTGCAGAAAATGAGGCACGAGGTCCCCAGGTTCGGCATGGTCCAAAATATACCACCACTGCTACTAGATTGATGGGAAGATCTTTTACCTGTTGTTGGGCATGCGCAAACTGGGGGACCTGATTGATGGAGTCATAAATATCAATCCTGGGAAAGGTCCTTCTGGGACCAAGTAGATCAGATTTATTTGCTTCTCCAAATGTAATAAGGCCAAGTGTCAGTAGTGACTTATCTTTTATTATCTTAGTGTCGTTTTGGGATTCGTCTGTTTTTATATTAATGAAATGAGGCATTTATTTTCATCTAAGTTCTTCAAAATAACTTGTTTCTAGGCCTACCTCGGGCTAAAAGAGGCTCCCAAAATAGGACGCAAATTTACATTCCGCAATATGTGTTTAAATATTGCAAATATTCTTTTCAGAACTCTTACTGACTTGGCTACCTTTTTTTTTCTTTCTTTCTTTTGATTATTCACATTCCCCAAAGGTTGATTCATGCATACTGACATCATCAACTTATCATACTAGATCCAGGGACCCTCCACCTTCTACTCCTCCAAATCCACCAAAAGGCAAAGGGAAAGCAAAGATTGATGATTTAAACGGCACCAGAAAAGACAACAACACACATGTTGAACATAGATGATGACATGGATTGTTGTGTAATTTTCTGAGGAGGAGGAAGAGGAAGGCCCTACCATCAGAGCTGTGAAAAGAGGATCATTCCTCAAGAATTGGGCTGTCAGACCATCCAGGGCCCGACGAGTCCCGGGGTAGCAAGGCTGAACAGCAGTGTTTATCTTATTGTTTTCTAAGAAATGGTTTCCCTCTTTGCATTTGTGTTAAATAAAACCTCCGCCGTTCCAAAAACGTTGTTTAAATTATTGAAAATCGCTTTTATGTTTCAATGGATCGATATTTATTATTACCATTTTCTCTCATATCTTTATCTATACAGCATTACTATTTCCTGACATGATGAACCAACAACTGTGACATGTAATGAGGCAACGCAACAAAAGGATAGTGATTCATACCCGAGGAAATCGTTAGGGAAGTAGAGAATTTTGAGAACAAGCGCAAGTCCAACCTGGACGAAACTGAGATAATCAACTTAGGAGATTCTGAAACTGTCAAGGAAACCCGCATCAGCATTCACTTATCACCATCAGAAAAAGAAGAGTACACACAGTTCCTGAAAGAGTATGAGGACATATTTGCATGCTCATACGATGATATGACCGGTTTAAGTACATCTATTGTGGCTCACAAGTTTCCCACAAACCCAATGTGTCCACCAGTAAAGTAGAAACTCAGGAAATTCAAGCCTGAAATGAGTCTGAAAATCAAAGAGGAGGTCACCAAGCAAATCAAGGCCAAGGTCCTCAGAGTGGTTGAATACCCAACTTGGTTAGCCAACATCGTGCCAGTTCCAAAGAAAGATGGGAAAGTCATAGTCTGTGTTGATTTCGGGATCTGAACAGAGCAAGTCCCAAGGATGATTTCCCGCTACCAAACATACACATTCTGATCGACAATTGTGCCAAGCATGAACTCCAGTCCTTTATAGATTGCTTCTCCGGTTATCATCAGATTTGGATGGACGAAGAAGACGCAAAGAAAACAGCTTTCATTACACCATGGGGGGTGTACTGTTACAAGATGATGTCATTCGGTCTAAAGAATGTTGGGGCCACCTACATGAGGGCTATGACTACCATTTTTCATGACATGATAAATAAGGAGATCGAGGTGTATGTGGATGATGTCATCATCAAATCCAATAAAGCCATAGATCATATAGCAGATTTGAGGAAGTTCTTCGAAAGACTGCAGAAGTACAACCTGAAATTAAAACCTGCAAAGTGTGCATTCGAGGTCCCTGCGGGAAAGTTACTTGGGTTCATTGTCAGCCGCCGAGGGATAGAATTGGATCCATCAAAAGTCAAAGCCATCCAAGAGCTGCCACCGCCGAAGAGTAAGAAAGATGTAATGATTTTTCTAGGACGGCTAAACTACATCAGACGGTTCATAGCCCAATCCACAGTCATATGTGATCCAATTTTTAAGATGTTGAAGAAAGATGCTGCAACTAGTTGGACAGAGGATTGTCAAAGGGCTTTCGACAAGATCAAGGAGTACCTATCAACACCACCAGTTTTGTTCCCGCCAGAGCCAGGCAGACCTTTGCTACTCTACCTCGCAGTGTTAGATGGAGCCTTCGGCTGCATTCTGGTACAGCACGACGAGACAGGGAGAAATGAACAAGCTATCTATTACCTGAGTAAGAAATTCACTCCATATGAAGTGCGGTACTCTCAATTGGAACGTACTTGTTGCGCGTTGACCTAGATAGCTCAAAAGCTGAGGCATTACTTCTGTGCTTACACAATGTACCTCATATCAAGGATAGATCCCCTGAAATATATCTTTCAAAAACCTATGACCACTAGCAAGCTGGCTAAGTGGAAAATCTTGTTGAGTGAGTTCGACATTTTTTATGTAACTCAGAAAGCAGTCAAAGGACAGGCACTGGCAGATCATCTTACTGAAAACCCTGTGGAAGGAGAATACGAACCCCAGAAAACATATTTAGTGTTATTCATAGGGGAGGATATTGCTTAATCCCATGACGGTTGGAGGATGTTCTTTGACGGAGCGGCAAATTTCAAAGGAGTCGGTATTGGAGCTTCTTGGTATCGAAAACTGGCCAACATTATCCCGTATCTGCTAAACTCATATTTCTCTGCACCAACAACATGGTAGAGTATGAAGCTTGCATCCTAGGACTCAACATGGCCATCAACATGAACATTCAGGAGCTATTGGTAATCGACGATTAAGATTTGCTTGTGCACCAGATACAAGGAGAATGGGCCACCAAGAATTCCAAGATACTGCCATATCTGCACCATGTGCAGGAATTGAGAAAGAGGTTCACGAAGATAGAGTTTCGGCATGTTCCCAGGGTTTCGAACGAGTTTGATGATGCATTGGCCACTTTGTCATCAATGATACAGCATCCAGACAAGAACTTCATTGATCCTATCTCACTAAGGATCCATAGTCAGTTAGCATATTGTGCTCATGTTGAAGAAGAAACAGATAGGAAACCTTGGTTCCACGACATCAAAGGGTATCTGACAAAAAGGGAATACCCGAAGCATGCAAACCATACTCAGAAACGCACGCTTCGGAGATTGCCAATAATTTCTTCCACAATGGACAAACCCTATATAGAAGAACTCCTGATTTAGGATTGTTGAGGTTCATCAACAATAAAGAAGCCTCTAAGTTGCTAGAAGAGATACATGTCAGAACCTGCGGCCCGCATATGAATGGTTTTGTCTTAGCCAAGAAGATACTCAGGGCCGGTTATTTCTGGATAACCATGGAGACAGATTGCATCTGATATGTCCAAAATGCTAACAATGTCAAGTACATGCAGATATGATAAAAGTGCTGCCAAATGAGCTCAATGCAACAATATCACCTTGGACATTCGACGCCTGGGGAATGGGTGTCATTGGTCCAATCGAGCCCACCGCCTCAAATGGGTATCGGTTCATCTTGGTAGCTACTGATTACTTCACAAAATGGGTCGAAGCAACATCTTACCAGGCAGTGACTAAGAAAGTCATGACAGATTTTGTCCGCGACCGGATTATTTGCCGATTCGCAGTTCTGGAGTCCATCATCACTGACAATGCCGCCAATCTCAACAGTGATCTGATGAAAGCCATGTGTGAGACCTTCAAAATCAAGCACAAGAATTCCACAGCCTATAGACCTCAAATGAATGGAGTTGTAGAAGCCGTCAACAAGAATATCAAGAATATACTGTGAGAGATGGTATAAAATCACAAATAATGGCACGAAAAGCTACCATTTGCTTTACTGGGATACCGTACCACATCTGCACATCAACCGGGGAAACTCCCTACTTACTGGTTTACGGTACTAAAGCTGTTATTCCTACCGAAGTGGAGATTCCTTTTTTGGGGATCATACAGGAAGTTGAGCTCAGCGATGCAGAATGGATAAGGAACCGTTATGAGCAGATAGCCCTCATAGACGGAAAGAGTATGAATGCAGTATGTCACGGCCAACTTTATCAGAACAGAATGTCCAGAGCTTTCAACAAAAGGGTCAAGCCAAGACAGTTCACACTGGAGCAGCTGGTGTTGAAGAAGATCTTCCCGCATCAAGATGAAGCCAAAGGGAAATTCTCTCCCAAATGGAAAGGTCCTTACATGGTTCACAGAGTATAGACGGGAGGAGCCCTCATACTAGCAGAAATGGATGGAGAAGTCTGGCCAAAACCAATCAATTCAGATGCAGTAAAGCGGTACTATGTGTAGTTGTTTATGTTTCCGCAAATGATGTAAATTGAACTACGCTCGACCTGATTCCCATTTAAGAGGGGATACGTAGGCAGCCATGTGGGTTCGGTCACAATTCAATAAAAATTTTATTTTCCTACCATCAGAAACTAGGGAAGAATTTTGAGGAGGACCCTCAAAATTTCGAAGCAATTTAAGCCGGTCACAACATATACAGCAGTCAGAAATGTTTGTCCGTCTAACTGGAGCACAATTTTGAGAAGGACCCTCAAAATTCTACGGCAGGAGAAGTCAAAATGTCTCGGATCGTGTCACATTCACTGGTTCATCTAACCAATTTTCTAAAAAACATATTTTTACTATGATTTTGAAAACTACGCATGTTTGCTTTTGAAATAACTCTGTTTAGCAAATGCTACCCCCAATGATTTGAACAGGATCTTCATACCGAGCAACACAAGTCAAGCAAGCCAACGGAGGCACGAACCGACCTCCCCCTTACAGAACTCGCGCTTTTTCTTTGAATGCAGGAACAAATAATATGCACGCCTCGAAATCACAACCTTCATAACAACAACAATATTGAATCCACTTCCAGCTAAGACATACTCTGCTATCACCTACTATTTATTCTCTTTGCATGGGATTAAGCTCTGTCTCAATCTTGCGTGAGGCTAAGCCTTGCCTCCATATTTGCATAAGGCTAAGCTTTGCCTTCACTTGCATGGGACTAAGACCTGTCCTAAATCTTGCATGAGACTAAGCTTTGTCACCATCTGCATGAGGCTAAGCCCTGCCTCCATATTTGCATAAGGCTAAGCTCTGCCTTCACCAGCATGGGACCAAGCCCTGTCCCGAATATTGCATGAGACTAAGCTCTGATTCTATCTGTATGAGGCTAAGCCCTGCCTCCATATTTGCATAAGGCTAAGCTCTGCCTTCACCTGCATGGGACTAAGCCCTATCCCGAATCTTGCATGAGACTAAGCTCTGTCTCCACCTGCATGAGGCTAAGCCCTGCCTCCATATTTGCATAAGGCTAAGCTCTGCCTTCACCTGCATGGGACTAAGCCCTATCCCGAATCTTGCATGAGACTAAGCTCTGTCTCCACCTGCATGAGGCTAAGCCCTGCCTCCATATTTGCATAAGGCTAAGCTCTGCCTTCACCTGCATGGGACTAAGCCCTATCCCGAATCTTGCATGAGACTAAGCTCTGTCTCCACCTGCATGAGGCTAAGCCCTGCCTCCATATTTGCATAAGGCTAAGCTCTGCCTGCACTTGCATGGGACTAAGCCATGTACTGAATCTTGCATGAGACTAAGCTCTATATCCATCTACATGAGGCTAAGCCCTGCCTCCATATTTTCATAAGGCTAAGCTCTTCCTTCACTTGCATGGGACTAAGCCTTGTCCCGAATCTTGCATGAGACTAAGCTCTATATCCATCTACATGAGGCTAAGCCCTGCCTCCATATTTTCATAAGGCTAAGCTCTTCCTTCACTTGCATGGGACTAAGCCTTGTCCCGAATCTTGCATGAGACTAAGCTCTATCTCCATCTGCATGAGGCTAAGCCATTCCTCCATATTTGCATAAGGCTAAGCTCTACCTTCACTTGCATAGGACTAAGCCCTGTCCCGAATCTTGCATGAGACTAAGCTCTGTCTCCATCGGTATGAGGCTAAGACCTTCCTCCATATTTGCATAAGGCTAAGCTCTACCTTCACTTGCATGGGACTGAGCCTTGTCCTGGATCTTGCCGAGACTAAGATCTGTCTCTCCGGTACTATCTATTTGCTCTTCTTTCGGGTTAAGCTCTGACCTCAACCTCACAAGACTAAGCCTTGTCTTGTTGCCCTTACATCATGTTATCGCGTCTCATTGGCTGAAATATCGCCAATTTGTCCAAAGGCATCATAGTCTAAAGGCATCATCCTCATAGCCGAAAGACATCATGTCATGGCTTGAGGATCTCTCAAAGTTGCATATCATTATTCAAAGGCGTCATGGTTTGGAGGCACCATTTTCATGGCCTGAAAATATCATTTCATGGCCTGCGAATCCCGAACTGAACAATTCATGGCCCAGGATATGATGGTCTAAAGACGTCATCTTAACCGTCCGAAGACAATTCTCATGGTCCGAAGGGAATCTGCATCATGTTTAAATTCCCGCACAAATATATGCTCGCAATATCTCTTTACTTGCAGGTGACCCGATAAGCAACGATTACCCCAACAGGAGCAATCCCGCTCCATTTCCTTCATATTATCTTAAACCTGACCAATTACCATAACCATTCTTCACCTATCCCGAAATTTCATGACCATCCTTGTGGTATCTTCATAGGTATACTCCGCCGATGAATCCAGAACTACATACGGCCTGATTCCTGTAAAACCAAGGATATGTAGGCAGCTCGAAAACCAGAGTGCGGCCTATGTCTCACAAAACACCTTACTCGGTCAAAATTGGCCATCATATCTTTACCCGACAACTCTCATCCTTCCCGAGTAAAGAGTGGTAGCTGTTGATACCCAATTTTTCCCTATATTATTTCAAAAATGCATATATATTTTCAAAACAATGGATGAGCATCAATTAATATTTTTCCATAATTTCTACATTTTTAAAGATTTTTTAATTAATTTATCCCAGTATTTTTTATTATATGGACAATTACTAATTGAATCACAATTGGTTTTATGACAATTTTATTGCTTAATTTTATCAATTATGTTTACGCTAATCTTTAATTATATTACGAATAGTCGTACTTACATTTTTGGGTTATAATTGCAATAACTTTGCAGTAATAGCCCACGAGTGTATAATTACCTTATATCACAAGAAATTGACCTTTTAAATTTTTATAATATTAAGTAATTATTTCAAATCAATTTGATGCATAAAAATTATTTTTTATCATTTATTAACTATTTTTTACAAATTATTTTGTTAATTAAGTGGGTATTTACTAAATAGCCTTTTATTTTCGGACCTAACCCCCTCAAACATTATCCCAAACCCTTTTAAAAGATAGCCCAAACCCCTTAGGCCCAAACCTATACACCCGACCCAATCACCCATTTAATCGTGGTCGTTGATCATTTTGATCAACGGTCCACGATTAAACCTACCATAATTAATCCCCTAACACCCTAACCCCATTCATTTCACTCAACCCGACCACCCCTGAATCCCTCCTCCTTTTCCTTTTCTCTCAATCACCCCCTAAAAACCTAGCTGTCGTCACTTGCAAAACTCTCCGTCTATTGGGTTTCTATGGATTTTTCGGCCCTTGCCGGCCTGTTACATCTTCTGGTTGTTCGACTTCATTTATTTATGAGAGAATCTCGAAGAGATTCAACCTGGTTCTATTCAAAACCTTTCTCACAGGCCTATCTATGGCCATTCTCATTGTGAGTACTGTTTCTTGCCTATTTTGATTCAAATCTACGGTTTTCGACCGATTTTCTTTTACTTCTACTATTTCTGAAAAAAACCTAGTTTCACTAGTCTTTGAATCTGTTCAAATCTTCTTAGATCTGAGATGATTCGAATATTATTGGGTGTTTTCTTTCAAGAATCTTTTGTTCTAGTTAATTGCTTCGATTTTATTCACTCTTTCTGAAATTAGGGTTCGTCCCAGACTTTCTTCAAAGGTTTTCCTAACTTCTCAGTGATTAAACTAAATGTTCTTCATTATCTTGACTGATTCTCATGTATATTCTTCAACCTTAGATGTTTCTGTTTGTCATATTGATTTCTTCAATTTTGTTTCGTTATTATGTTGATTTATGTGAACCAGTCTTATTAACTAATTCTATTAAGAGATTCGAATGTTTTTCTCCGTTAAAATCAGTATTCTTTGACCTTAATTTATTATACTTGCCTTAATTAATTATCAGTGTGGTTTGGGATTTTACCGACTCCTTATATGGTATGATTTCTTACCTTAATTGAGTCCTAGTTCTGGCCGTTAACTGACTTTCCCCAATTAAAGGGGTCCTTTCCTGATTTCTCAATTGGAATTGATTCCCTAATTGGTTGATTTCTCTTAATTGATTGAACTGTGATTCTCTTTACCTTATTTTTTTTGCTCCCTAAGTGCTATATATACACTCTCATTCTGCTTCTTAAAGACACGGACAATATTTCAAACATACACACACACACAAACTTTCTCTCATCTCTCTTTCTATTACTTGTATTCATTGCTTGTTTAGCCGGTTGAAAGCCAAGGCTAGACTGTCAAATCCTGCCTACTTCACCTTCTGTCTTTGCTTACTTAAATGGGATGTTCCTGCTTCTAATGCCATTCATTCTACTATGAAGTTTAAATCTATATGATTCTCTGGGACTCTATTCATGTTAATATCCATGTCTTTTCTGCATTAGACTAACCGCTTATGTTCCTAATGTTATATTCTTTCTATGTTTATTGTTTGATCGGTATGTTTAAGTTCACCCTTTCTTGTTTATTGCTTTAATCAGCATGTTTACTTTAGTTTAAGTACTCCCATCTTTCCGGTATACTTCCTTCAACCAGCATGCTTACTTTTGTTTCTCAAACTCCAATCTAATTGACTTCAATTGGCATGACTAATTCTGTATAGTTAGACTCCTTTCTTCAGCATGACCATCCCTACACTTAGTTTCTGTGTTTTATTGTCTATTGTTGTTAGTTAACATGACTACTTTATCATTAAGCCTAGTTGTTAGACCTATGTTGTTCCTGCCTAGACTCTAGGTCAGTATGTTATTGTGAATTTGGTTGTTATAGAAACCCTTGCCTATTCCATATATCTGTTACTCAGTATGCTCTCACTCTTATCTTGTTCTTGTGTGTTTCTGATTCCTGTGTCCCCGACCCCTTCTCCTTTTTTTTGTAACTGTTTGTACACCTCGAATTAGTTGACAAACTGAAGTTGAATCTGGGCAATGTGATGCTTTTGTGACCATGTTGTTGTTTGTTGAACCTTCTTTTCCTTCAAAAGGTTTTTCAACATGTCTTTTTTTAATCTTAATATGTTTTCCCAAAATGTGTCCATTCTTAAAGTACTTTTTACTCCTAAATGTTTTACTCATCTACTGCTGTCCAAAAGTTATTCCAACTATGTCAAGCACTCTCACTTCTACTCTTAGATTACTTAAGTTCTGCCCCTCCAGTGTGTATACCGCCTAGGAATCCATGAGATTCCTCCGAACTCTGGAACACTGAGGCTGACCTTTTCCACACTGCACATAATCACTTCCCTATTCAAAGGATCTTGGTGTGAGCATTGCCCGGGATCCTTGAGGTCCTTAGGGAACTTTGACACACTAGGAAACCCTATTGGCTATGAGACTTTGGCATCCTGGACTGTTTTGAAGGCCTGGTATTTCCAGGTTCACTTTGGGCCTATCTCAGGCTCCCTATAGCATAGCTTATATTTATTATGTAATTCATTTATTTATGATCAGTAATAATACCTTTGTAAACAGATATTGGGGAAATTAGTAAAAGGGAGGAATTCGTATATGGATTTTTGTAGGGAGACCGGGTAGAAATCATGCTTTAGGCTCATATTATGTTATTCGCATTAGCAATCATGCTTAGGTTTATATCATGTTTACTATGCTTTAGATCACCTCGCATACTAGGAAATGTTATAGGCTCGTTACTTTATTTGTTACGAAATTCTGCTTCTGCAGAATAATGATCACCTAGAAATCCTGTTATTAAGTTACCATTGCAATTTTACTTAATAAAAGTATCCATCCTTGGTGTGCATTAGAACTCCTGCTTTAGGACTATGTTGTATCATGTCTACATCGCCTAAGTCAATAACCATCCTGTCTATACGAATGTTTTAAAGCAATTCCAGCACCTAGACAAGCATGTTTATAGGATGTATTAAAACTCAAACTTTTGTTTTCCTTTAGTCAATTTCCAAAATTATGTTTGCATTTTAGACAACATGTTATAGGGTATCCCTGAACCACGCCTAGGAAAGCTTAAAGGTAATTAAGGCCTTACAAAAAATTGTAAAACTATGTTTTGTTTATTTGTAACTGCCCAGATTCAACAGGTTCTAAAATCAGCAGGCAAACTGATTAGGTCTTTACCGCTTCGCCTTAACATAATGTTGCACATTCTCTGTTTGTCATGCTCACTTAGATATCATGTTCTAGGACCTTTTCTGAAACATTTGAAATCTTGATGTTTGAGACGTGCTAATTGTATGTTTATTTGTGGAGGTAAACATGGGCCCTTAGTTGTTGTCTTACTTGACAGTCCTGTTTGTTTCTTTGTTGTCACTTAGATTTTCCTTTTTAAACACTTTAGGAGAGTCTAGAACTACCTAAAAATAGAGGTCATAAACACCTCCGGTACCACAAGGAAGGGACAGGTAATGCACGCTTAGAGTTCGTTTAATTAAAATCGCTTATACAACCGCTAAGGGGAGGGTAATCAGGTAGTAAAAGGATATGATGACATGTGCGCTAATGTCACGTGTAACCCCTCTAGTTGAGGAAGGATTACCGGGCATTGTACGGATGTGATCTTATAGGCGAATAACTTAGGACTCCCCTATCTTATTTACATATGTGTGCTCAGACTGCTTACCTTTTAAACTCTTTTTATCTTACTTACATATGTGTGCTTAGACTGCTTATCTGTTAAATGAATAATTTACTAAGTATGTTTGGCTGGGACCCACCAGTGTGGACCTCGAGGGGTGCCTAAAACCTTCCCATCAAGGTAATTTCAAGCCCTTACCCAATTTCTGGTAATGTAGACTGGTTTCATGAATTACTTGCATTAGGTGCCCTAACGCACCATAAATCCGTTAGGTGGAGATTCTTCACTTTCCATACCCCTCTCCCAAAAGGAAGGGAGTTTTCCCAAATGAATGTCGAAACCCGATTCCGCGAGGAAAAAAGGGAGCGCAACAGTGGTATTTTCCAAAATTAGGCAAATACCTAAGTATTATCAGAATCGAAAAGTCAGTCTGTTGATACCCAATTTTTTCTTAAACTATTTTAAAATTTGCATATGTTCCTTCAAAATCACTTTTTATAATAACTGGTATTTTTCCATGATTTTTCATAAATTATATTACAAATAATTTCAAAATATTTTCTAGCTCAATATTTCATTTTTAATCCTATTAGGATTTAATTATTTCACAAAATAGCCAAATTGGCATTGTTTGGCTATAATTGCAATGATTTTGCAATTATAGCCTAATCATACATTTTTATGCTATTTTAATTCAATAATACGTCATTTTATATTTTAAATACTATTTTATTACCTTAATTTCACCTATTTAGCCTTAATTTCATTTTATATAATTATTAGCTATTTTTATTAATTATTTTATCTATTTTAATGGGTATTTAACAATTAGCCATTCTTATTTAAATTTCAGCCTAATCTACCCGGACCCCAACTTAATTGGCCCAAAACATTAGGCTCAGTCTAGACACCTAACCCAATTCCCCCATTCAATCTGAGTCGTTGATTATTTCAAATCAACGGCCCAGATCAACCCTTACCTAATTTAATCCTAAATGACTATCCCCCATTCACATTTACCCCGTTCCATTTTTCTCTCACATTCTCTCTGGTTCTCTCTAGGTTCTCTCTAGAACCTTCCACCTTCCCCTCTCTCCGATGGACTCTGTCCATCTTCTCTGGCCATCTCTCCCGCCGGAAGCCATGACCTCTCACCATCTCCTAGCCTATGTCTCACCCCACGCCGGCTTGACACTGTCCTGAGGTCCTCAAGTGAACCTCGAGTGGTTAAACTCCCACCTATGGCATTTCATGCTATTTTCCGGCCATCTCCGGCCGTTCGAGTAAGATCTATTACTTTCTGGCTAAAATCGATAACATTTTGGGGTTTTTCCTTATCCTTCTGGGTTCTCCTTGAAACCCTAACTCTTAAAACTCTCCGATTCTTTTAGATCTGTCATATATCTGTGTATATTACGAGTTTTTTATATGTTTCCTTCAAAAAAAAACTTACTGTTTCCAAACGTTTCTTCATCTCAAAATTAGGGTTTCATAACCCCTTTTTCAAAATAATTTTTCTTCTGCTTTTTAGTATCATTCTATGATTCTTACTATGTTTTAATGATTTTGTTTAAAGTTTTCCTTTCGTTTGACTTATTATGTTGAAACCCCTAGGTTTCTTAGATTCTGAGTCTTTCTTTGACCGATATGTTCATTTAATCTGTATGAACTCTTGTTTCTCGTGAACGTTTTAAGTTTCCTATGATTTTACCCTATTTTTCTCATTAGGGTTCTTGATTTTGGCTTCTTCTACTTATACTATGGTTGTTCTATTTAATCCCTCTAGTTGTTACTATTTTTGTTTAGCTGAATCTCTAATCCTATGTGATTTCTTGCTATTATAATCATTAGGGTTTCTGACACTTTGATTCTCCCTGTTATATCATGTTCGTTTGTTAATTCCTTTAATCATTTACTCTGTTCTAGTATTGAATCCTTGATTCTACGTGATTTTACTTGAATCTCTGATTTTTCTTTCCTATTGTGTGTTTATTTCGTGTACTCACAGGAATCAGTACTACTCCTGTTTAAATCCCTGATTTCCTGTAATTGATACCTCTCATTGATCTTTTGTGATGATTTCCTTACTGATTTAAAACCTTTAAATTACTTCCTTGCCTTATTTTGGTCAACTATGTTGTCACATGGATTCTTATGTTATTTCCTTAATTGAAAATATTCTGAAGCTAGTCTCAATTGCATGTCACATACTTGTACTATGCTAAGTTATTTCCTTATATGTTATATGCAGTCACATATGGTACCTTTCCTTATTTTCTGTCTGCATAATACCGTTTGAACTTGACACCTTCAATTAAGGGATATCTATGCTGATTTTATACTGATTGATACATAGTCCCTTAATTAATGGTTAACTTTGATCCCTACCTTATTTGTTACCTGTTTTCAAAACTATATATATACATTACTTCTCATTAACAGAAAGACACACACAAACACAAGTATACTCATTGCTCTCTCTTTCTTACTTTCCTACACACTCTCTCTTATTGACTACTGGCTACTCAGTCGACTGAAAGACAAGACTGAGTAACTTATTACTGCTCTACTACTCTACTTGCTCTACTGCTCTCTTGCTCTGCACACTACTTTCCTATTGCTCTACTTCTCTGCACACTACTGTTCTATTCTCTCAATCTTGACTGGTATGTCTTCTAGTTGATTTACAGCATCCAAAACAACAGTTTATGTTCGTATTGCACTTTCTCTTATTCCTTTTGTGCTTCTACTTGTGGTTATACTGTTTACCCTGTAACTAGCATATCTATTCTGTCTATGTGATTCCCCTTCCCCTTATTTCAGCATGTCTACTGCTCCTCCTATTTGTTTGTTACAATTCTGCCTTACTCCCTAAACCCCGTACATTATCAGCATGTGTGTGTGACCCCCTAGCTACTAAGTAATCCTGAACCCCTTCCCTAAACTTAATGTGTGAACCCGGTTGGCATCCCTCAATCTAATGTTTTTAAGCTCCTGGCATGAACATTTTGTGATAGAATGTGTTGTGACTGTTTAAGTCCTGTAATACTTTCTCTGATGTCTACCAGTGTGCAAAATGTGCTTTCACATGTGAACAACTTGTCCCTGATTCCCCTTTCCCTTGTTTGTGTTTATGTGTGCTATTCTGATTCTAAGATTGTCCTACTCACCTTCTTTCAAACTGGTTTTCACCAAAGCAAACTCTTATGTCACTCTCCAAAACCATTTTCAAATTGTTTTTTAATTCAACTATTTTCTAAATTATATCAAGCACTCTCACATACTCTTAGAAGTCTAGGTTCTTCCCCCTTAATGTGTGACTGCTTAGGGACCCTTATGAGCTCCCTCTGAACTTTAACACATTAAGGCTGGCTCTTTCACACTGCACTTACTCCATCTTGGCTATGAAATCTGGGTGTGAGCACTGCCCGGAATCCCTGGAGATCCTTAGGGAACTTTGACACACCTGTATCATGTGAAGGGTTGTGAACCAATGGCATTTGAGGATCTGGAAACTGGGCCTACAATGAAAGGGTCCCTATAGTTAACTTCTTCTTTTCCTTGTGTAATTCATATTCAGAGATTTGTAATAATTTTTAAAAATGATTCTGGGGTTGGATAGTGGAAATGGGTGGGGATATGCATGCTATAGTATAAGTATGGGTAGATATCATGTTTTTCTAGGTTTATTTTTTTTATATGTGCACTAGTAACCATGTATAGGAATCAAGTATGCCATGCATTTAGATACCATGTCACTTAGGTTCATACATCTGCTTTTCTTTCAGTATGTCATCACTTTTTGCCTTCACTTAGAAATCATGTTCATAGGATCAGTAATAACAACAAAAACTGTTACCATTTGATTCTGTCCATGCATGCTGAAAAATGTAGTCTAGATCATGCCTTAGAACAAATGTGTTAACAAAAATGCAATCATGCTATACACGTAGAGATCCTGTTCTAGGTAAACAATGATTAAAATCTGTCACATGTGTTATTCCTGAAACTGTGCATAATGATGTGATTCTATGTGCATTTAGAGATCATGTTTTAGCAACTGCATATGCATCATTCTGCATTAGACATCATGTTATAGGATCGTACTCATTTAACTACACTTAGTCTAAATATATATATATATATATATAACAGTCCTCCTGTTCTAACAAACTGGTAATTAGTCTCTGAATATTTGCAACACTTAGAACTGCATACTATTAGGTATAACAACTTGAAATTGTCGTCATAATTGCTACATGCCTAGGCAAGTCTTAGGTAATCAGCCATAAAGAAATAAAACCAGAACTGTCCTTTGTGATTAGTGTTCAACTGTCATCATGTTTAAAACCAGTAGGCAAGTCTGATTAAGACTTCCTCTCTGAGTTATGCAATAAATATGTCTTTGTGTTATCACTTAGATACCATGCTTAGGATCTGAACCTGAATTTGGACCTTAACTGTGTATGAGTCATGTTGTTTATGTGTACTATGTGTGGATGTATACTTGAGCCCCTTAATTGCTTTCCATGTTCTTCCCTTATGTGCAGTCCTACCTGTTTTATTATCTGTCGCCCTAGAATTTTTACCTTTAAAACCTGAGGGTCTGCCTAGCACCTCCCTTATAGGATAGAAGTCCAAAATTCCTTCGGGACTAATAGGAAGGGACGGGTAACAACATGCAATATAGGTCGAGACCAACACTCGATTTAGTTACTTTCACAGGGTGGGAAAGGGTAGAATATAGATATGATGACCAGTGCGCTAATACCACGTGTAGCCCCTCTTTGAGGAGTGATTACCGGGTAATGTATCGATGTGATCCATATTATTATAAACCTAGGATACCCTTTATATGCTTAGATCGTAATCCTTTCAAAATCTAACCTTCTTTACTATTTTCAAACATATGCATGCTTAAGACTAAATCCCCTCTTATTTGAGCCTTTATTTGTTTGTTTGCTGTTGGTTGATTTCCCAATGCACACGCAAGTGTACGTGGTCGACAAGTAATATAGGAAT